>JAGXCT010033356.1:0-41206 GCA_022495035.1 Philopotamus ludificatus | reverse complement strand
TCTTTTATAAATATTTGTTTTTGGTTAGATACTTCAGACCTTGAGCAGAAATGTCCTGATTAATAAAAGAGTTATAATTTTTTTGTAAAGACGACGTTTCACCAAATTTCGGTGAATGCGCAAGTTTGACCGCGATTCGCCCCGTAAGCAATGTGTTAATATAAATACTACATGTCACAAAATGTTTGCATTCGTCTAAAAAATTCTAAAGAATAAATATCATAAATAATCATTGTCTTTATTGTATGCAATTGCAAAAAAAATAGTCGTGTGCGAGTGAAACATGCGATTGAGAGCGTTGTCATTTACGCCCCTAATTAATAAATACAAAATATAGACTAAATTATGAAGCATATCATAAATAATTATTATTGATTTATTGAAATGTTATTCTTTATTTTTAAAATATTAATTTGTATCATTCAAAAATAATTTTGATATTTTTTTATTGGGAAAATCTTATCTTTTTTACACGGTAGTCTTTGGAACGTATCCCTCGTGTAAAATAAAATAAAATGCAAATAATATCATATTGGGTCTACCGGAAAATTCTGTCAAGATCATGTTAGAGCAAGATCCGTTTTTGACAACATCGGAGATTGTAAAAAGACTTGTTTCAGCTCAACAAACCATTTCGGACCATATTCGGAAACTAAGATTGGTGTGGAGATATTCGAGATGGTGCCACATGAGTTAAGTGAGAAGAATTTGAATGATTAAACCCTTCTTGGACCGGATGATAACTGGGGATGAAAAGTGGATTACCTATGAAAACATCGTAAGGAGAAGAGCATATTGTGAATCCGGAAAAATTGCCCCCTCCACCTCTAAACCGAAGTTTGGCCTAAACAAGGGAATTTTGTGTATATGGAGGGACGTTCGAGGACCAATACATTTCGAGCTGTTGAAACCGAACAAAAAGCTAAATATGGAGAGGTACTGTCAGCAATTAGATCATTTAAAAACGGCACTCCAAGAAAAGAAGCTGGCGATGTTCAATAGGAAGGACATCATACTGATGCATGATAATGCTAGGCCATATGCTGCTTTCGGGACTCGTCAGATACTCGCAGATCTAGGCTGGGAAATTCTGTCGCATCCACCATACTCCCCGGACCTAGCACCCTCCGATTATCAGTTGTTTCTGTCCTCTCAATTTTTTCTGTACGGCAAAAAATTCAAAAACGAAGAAGATATCAGAAGAGCACTGGCTTAATTTTTCGCTTCTAGGGATAAGGCATTTTTTAAAAATAGGATATACAAATTGCCATCACAATGGCAAGAAGTCATAAATAATCATGGAAATTATCATAAGTTTATTCAAGGTATGAAAAATGTATTATTTTGTTTTATTCTAAGGACAGAATATTTCGGTCGACCCTATGTATATTAATTATTTTATTATTTCACAACACGTTAGTCTATGAAAGTTAATAATATAATTCGGATCCCGTATTCATTAGTGAGGCTGTAGACACTGTAACGTTATCCTGTAAATATTAAATTTTTACCAAAAGTTTGCCTCCGCCCACGCCGAGCTGGTGACCCACGTCAGATTGAAGAACGGGCTGTCCTCATCTGATGAAGGTTCGACGTTTCAGCTCTCGATGACACCTAAACAATCAAAGTCCCGATATTGGACCTCCAAAACTCCAGAAAGACGTGCTGTTGTCGCGCCCCGCTCCCCGTTTCCCCCCCTCTCCCGCCGCCCTCCGAAGAACTGCGCATTAGATAACACTCAGATATGTATATTTTACAGTTGGATCTCACGCTGGTATATGTGTCAATTAAATGTAAATTTATTTTAAGATAATTTAGTTACATTGACATACGAGGCCGATACGTATATCTTGAAAACTATGGAAGAAAGTTACCACATTGTGTTTACAAATTATATTTAAAGAATTAAATAAAATATATTAACAATATTATTGTGCGATTCTAACTTTGACTCCTCATCACATTGGAAAAACGTCGTCCTCCTTTTATTTTCAACATTGCCAATAGATAGAAGTCGCAGATGTCCAGCGAATACGCCAAGCATATAAAACATTATGAATCCATTATGACAGCCAACTATAAAGCAATAATTTAAAATGGCTGTTATTGTCAAGAATCGTCAAGGATAATTGTATCAACACTACAAAGGAATATGTGACAATGGTACAGAGCGCAGAATTAAAAAATCCGATTGATAATTTATCAAATATTATATTCTCTTTCATTATACAGTGGTGCCTAGATACACGTCTGCTTTGGAATACGTCCAACTTGATATACATCTAGACACGATTCTGGAATACCGGAGGTGCTTTGAAGTAACCTTGGATACAGAATTAATCTATGAAAGAGTTTTGGAAAAATCTTTCCAAGCTTTCAATGACAAAGCCTGGAGGGAAGGAAGTTTCTCGCATAATCTGCTTGGAAGAATTTGTGGCCAGAGAAGCAGTGACTAAAAGAAAGTTTGAGGCTGTGTCTATAGTAAAACATATTGTCTCTCTGGACTAGACCATTAGTCTGTATGTGATTAAAAGTGATAGTGATGTGCTGGTAAAGGCTGGGGGCTGATGAGCTCGCGAAACTTGAGAAGGAGGAGCATAAGACTAATATAGTTATACTATCTTCAGTACTAACGCGCCGAGAGTTACAAAAAATGAAATCGAGTTTTTCATCTCCGATTCTGCGATTCTGGCTTTATCTCTTCAATGTTAGATAATCGTTAATGGTTGTGAACAACAATGGCTGAAAGCGTTTGAAGCGTGGTGCTATCGAAGAATATTGAAGATTCCATGGACCGTTGAAGCATGGAGCTCAACTTCTCTGCAAGACACCGTTAAAACCCGTAAAATTTAGTACTTTGGACACATCATTCATGGACCAAGGTATCATGGAGAAAAAACAAGAAGATGTAGATCGCCCACGCCCTGAATTATTTTGTTCACGTCCGGGGAATGTGGAGGCTGAGGCATTATAATGATATTTTGGTCAAATATTTATTTTACATATTTTTTCACAGGTAAAAAATCGTCCTTGTGAAACCTGGTGAAATATGTTCGATAACCAATAAGAAGGTGAGCTTCTAACATGGCTACCAATGTCAAGATGGGTACAATTGTACCAACACAATGTTCGGCGTCTGTGTGCAGAACTTTAATCGGGTTAACCCTGTCGCGCAATAACAATCATCATGGAAAAGACCTCCTCAGAGAGGGGTCCCCTAGAAAGAAGGAAGAGGATAGAAAGTATCGAGACTAGACCAATTATTGGTCAACAGATTAGGGTTTTCCTTCTCAGGGTATGCTGGAGTTATGTTGACTATAATATAAATTGTTTATAAGGGATGCTGATCATCTATTTTAATGGTATGGTAGATAGTTGTTTCATTTCCGATAAACTTGGCGACTATATCACCCCCCCCCCGGTAGAGGTTGGTAGGTGATAATTAGATATACTGAATCCCTGTGTTATTCGTAGAAAAGTTATAAAGGGTGACCAAGAGAGTGGCCGCTATCTAAAAAATATATGCTATAAATAGTCCTAAAAAATTGTATATATCCCGTTTTGAAGTGAAAAATAAATGGCCACTCTACGTATGCCCCATTTTCGCATCTACGATTCGATTATCCGACTCGAATTCGAATTTATGTCGCGCGCAAGACCAGGAAAATCAGAATGCAAATGTCATTTGGCTGTGTTGGCCTGCCAGAGATATTCAATCGCGGCCGTGTCCATTGTGATTTGCAAGAGTTCCCACAACGTGTCATGTTTTGAATTTTGGAATAGACGGAATCGGTCGCGCTTGGAATATTCGGAATTAAATTGTTACCTGGAAGTGATTTAATATTCAGATTGCACTCCCACACGGTGCATTGTTTGGTCTGATGCCACCCGGGAGGACTGCATGCTCTTCGCGCGTAGGTGCCTCTGCTCATAATGGTTCGCAATCTTGCACCGAGTTGCAATAACTCCATGTGAAACGTCTGGGCGTGTTCGGAATATACGGACAATTTAGTACTTGCTAGAAAAATGTTGCATCCTTGCTGTGCTTGAAATTTCTCGCAACGTACTCGAAGCTGTCTAGTTGTGGGGAGTTCTGCATTGCCGTAGTTTATCAAAATTACTTCCTCGCCAGTGTCGGCATCCGTCATATCTATACTTACATGTCTGCAAGGCTTTATAAAGTTCATTGAGAATTACTTGAATTCCTTTGGAGATGCGCATCATAAGCAAATTTGAGACGCAGATCAGTTAGAAGTTTTCAACTCATCCCCCAGGGCGTCTGTGAACAATTTTCAACAAATGACTCATCTCATTGGCTCGCTCTTTCCCACAGTCGGATTTTGAATCAGACAGTATGCACAACTAACGTTTTCTTCTCACGTGTGTGCATTGTCACGTTTCACGCACGTCTATCGATTGATCATGTCCTGGAACACATTCCAGAGTATTGGTATTTCCTTGCAAAACTTTTAATCTGATCCATCGGCGCTTTAATGGAACACGTAGGAAATTTTGTGATTATGAGTCAAATACACGTGTAGCGAGTTTCGCGCACAAAGTTAGTTAGTTTCCGTCGAATAGTTCTTCGACGAGCGCAAACGAATATGAACGGATGGAAACTTTAGTTTCGAGACTTTTCTTATATGAGAGAAATACTTTCTCATAACAAAAATTAGTTTGTCCGCCCGTTCCGATGTCAAAAGAATAAATTTTATCCGCGTTGAAAAGTTATCCGGGATTTTCTCTCTATTCATTTTTGTCTTTGGAAACTTTGGATAATAACCGACCGGGGAAGAAAAAATAACTTTATTTTCCTCAACAATGTATTTCATATTTTTTGCATCGAGATAAATTTTAATCATAATTTTACATATAAATAAAATTGAATTATTGTGCCAAATTAATAATAAAAATAAATATTATGACTATGATTTATTTTAAAAATATGTAAATGCTGATATTCTCTTATAACATTAGAGAGTCTGGTAAAGCCCAAATACTCGGCGAGTGAGTGTCTCGTGGCTGGCAAATGATGATGATGATACCAAAACATTAGCTCGCCAAAATTTGATGAAATGTCATTTTTTAGCAAAAAGGTTATAACTTTTTTATTAATCAATATATTGAGCTGAAAATTGAACTACTTCAACTTCAACATTTACTGGATAGTAAATGCAAAAAAAATATTTTTACCATATAGCAGGGGTCACCAAACTTTCAAGAAAACATGGTCTTTTAATGTTGGATGTTAAATATTTATATAGGCAGTTTGTGTGTTTGAAATTTCATGGTAATCAGCTTATTATTTTATAATTAACATCAGCTGTTTTTATAATTGCGAATGTTGTCGTGGTTTATTTTGAATAGATTCTGTTTCACTATTACTCTCATTATCACTAATTTCTTATTGACCCACAATCAAAAATAAAATTAGATGCTTCCCCAGTATTGTTTTCTTATAACTGAGTAGTGAAGACATGAAAAACATGTTATAAAATCTTAAATGGGATTCATTTCGGGTTTAAATATTAAAAAAATTCTAAACACACAGTTAGGAGGTAATTAGCCATTAAATATTTTGAATAAATGGTTTTATTTGGACTTATCCAAAATTCCTTCGAGACATATAAACAAATTTCAATATTTACCGATAAGAAAATATTTGCAAAAACAAAGCGTTATAAGAATTAAAGCAAAATTAAAAATTATTGGCTGACGAAAGAAACAAAAGATTATAACAGTTAAAAGTTTTAAATTAATTTGTTTATTAGAAAAAAATGTAAATAGATATATAAAATTAATGTTCATTATAATTATTGTGCAATTTAATTAAAGGACAATTAGGAAAACATGTCAGTATCATCCTTCTTCATATTGAATGACACATAAATGCGTCAGTGGGTCTTAATGATGATTTTAACCCTTTCCACTCGGAGGGCAGACGTATTGGCCAAAAAAAAAATAACCACGTTTTTTGCTTTTTATTAATTTAAAATAATGTCATCTTTATAGGAATAGGATATCATATCAAACCCTATAGATGTTTCTTATTCATTTTACAAATGAAAACATTTTTTTATATATTCGTAAAATAAAATTAATAAGAGTAGAACGGAGATTCAACCAAAAATGATCAGAGTCGAAAAGATTAATAATGCCAGATATTTAAGCCATCATTCTGTACAAAGTTATTATTATTTTTATCATAATTATTGAAAATTAAAAATAATCTGTCCAATAATTTTATTGTATGTGCAATCCTAAAACTGATTAGATATTTCAGATTCTGTTTTAGAACAAGTTTTAGAAAAACATTCATCCCAAATGATACGTAATTATTAGATTCGTGAAGCAGATTTTAAAAAATATTTTTTTATATGAAATATTTGAAAGACAGAGAAATTAATATTCTACATAAAATATATTCATAATCTAAATATACAAATATAATATATTAAAACATGAGTACTGATGAAGTACTCGCTGCGAATAATGTCTAAGATTTTTCTTCAGCAAAATGCGACATGAATTATGAATACGCGTCGACACATATTTAAAAGCAAAAAAAAATATATATAAGGACACGTTTCTGAAATTCCCACGTGTTTAATTTTTAATATATGCGATTCGTCACACGACTAAAATATTCGGGCTATTTAAGAAATGAAATGCCTGAGCGCCCAAAAATTAATGGAGCAAATCATTCTCTCGTTTACCAAATTTACGAGCGATTCTCCGCAACACATGCAGTTGTAATTCCTGGTCGGACCGGGAAGAATCCAAGATGGAGACATGTGTTTACACACTTTCCGAGCATGGGTGGGATTAGAGATCGCCATACGACATCTGCTTTTATGACGTGACGATCAATCATGACGCAAATTGAGGAGCTGCTGTGAAAGAAATTGGTCGGAGGAATTTATGTATATTGAAGGGATCCACTTGTCATTCGTAACGATGTCGCCAGCAAATGAATCGATCTAGCTACGCTTTTAAGATCATAAATACGCTGGAATAGAATTAGTTGTCGGCGAGCGGCATCTGCTTCGTTATGCAAGTGGTGTTGCACTTTATTTGCAGAGTGCTCGCTGGCTGCGCGTCTCTTATCTCCGGCACATGTCGAGGAATGCCAGTTTTAGTGTTTAATGCAAATTTTATTGCTTGTTTATCTAATTGACAACGCTTACCTAATGTTCAACACGTCTTCTGTCAACGGACTTTTTTTCTCTCGTTTTAATTCCGTATTTTCCGCGAATGTATTCTTGCGTCGAAAACAATTCTCCGCGATTAAATGTTCAAAGTTTTAATTGTGTTTAAAACGAATTTCTTTTGTGTCAATTTTGCAAATGTCAGCTACAAAGAATAATAAACCGAGCGTAAAATGTCCCGTGCAATTAACGGAAAGACGTACTCCCGTGAAAAGGTCGACTAATTGTCTGATATTTTATATAATGACAATACACTCTCTCAATTTTTATTAAGATATTGAATTTATTTATTTCATCTATAATCGTGATAGGCATTTGCTAGCCCAATTGATTAATTGTTTTATAACAATAAAAAGCTTTTAGAGTTATAATACGTATTGAGATAATTTTCAACGTTGCTCGGACTATTGAATTTTTTGCACCAATGGGTGTTTCAGCGAGCAAAAAATAATAGTGCAAGGATCTGCTAAATATTCTTTGTTCCTCTCCTGTTGGATGCGTTTATTAGTATAACATCACCAAATATAATATATTTGAATTATTTAAAACTGAAAAAAAAATGTTATCATGTAGTATGAACGTACACGTACCCAATAATGTTTCAGATAAAGTTTTTAAGTATTTGTACGTCCCATGCCCTAGCGACTTATTTTAAACGGCGTGCTTTAAATTTTGAATAAAATATGATTTGCTATTTTTTTCTAAATACTACATAGATTTATCAATAATATGTGAAAATTATTTTAATTTTATCGTATATATTTAGGTAACAAAAATTAAGTAAACATCGTGAAAAATAAATGATATATTGAATAAAACGAAATCTCTATGTAGCCTAATTATTCGAGTTTTTGAGAAAAATAAAAAACTTGGGTCACAAATATCGGTACAGATATTTAATATAAATCCCACATGTCACAGACTTTTTGAGAGAAGAATAATTATCTGCAATTGCGAAAAATAATAAAAACAACAATACTCGCTGCTGTTGACATGCGCGCGATGTTTTTTCTCGCTCGCATCTGATTCAATGTACTGAGTGCGAGTGAAACGTGCGATTGACACGTCGCGATTTCTACCCACAAATCATTCCATTCATTTATACATCATTAGAGATTCAATCAAGTTTCAATATTAACAAATAGATGGTTTTTTAACGTATTCTTTTTACAAACAATAGAATTGGGATTCTACATCTGTAATTGTTGTATACCTGAACAATAAGAGTATTTTTTAAATGTTGAGAACCACTGATATGGTTTAATTTATTAAAAAAATATAACACATTGGGTGACAATTAACATTTTGAGACCCCATGTTTTTGATTTTTCTCGAATAACTCTTTTAATATAAATCTTGCATATCACAAACTTTTTGTATTTGACTGATATAGTCTAAAGAATAAATATTATAAATAATCATTGTCCTATATTGTCTGCAATCTTTTCATTCGCATCAGGTACGATGTGCCGAGTGCGAGTGAAACGTGAGCTTAGTCTGATATTGTCATATTGATTAGTTAAAGACCCAAAATATCGACTAAATTATATAATAACTATTTTTATTCGTAAAATAATCCATTTATAAAAAAATGACAATATATTGGATACAGAATTCATCAATATCTTGACTAGAAATGGTTAGGGGCGCGCCGTCCATATGGCCAGATTGTGATAATATTATATGGTCATATTGTGATAATATTATTTTTCATAAATGCCTTCTGCAGACAGGCGTTGGACACTGCTTGGGGTATCTGAGATACCCCCTTCGGACGATTTAGTTGTTTTTGAGCCGCCATAACGGATGCCTTAACTTACTATCAAAAAGGTTAACTGATACAATTAGGTATTAGCGGTGGATTTATATTATTTACAATAAATTGTAATACAAAAATATTACAGATTTAGAATCCCTGGATATGTTTATTAGCCATCATAGTATATTTTTTTCAAATGGTGATTTTGTTTTTACAATTGCTCTCGCATTGAATTTTTTAATGGATTTTTTTAATAGTGGGATGTAAAGATTATCTGAATTATTTGGCTAGTTGGCCGCAAAAGGGATCAAATGATGAGAAGTTGTAGAGTTGTTAACTATGTTTGTTTTAACTGTTTAAAATGTGAAGTCTATCCTCGCAAGAAAATGGTTTTAATTTTTTGAATCAAAATATTTTGACATTATTATTATGTCAGATTATATTAAATAAGCATTACAATTTTGTTTTTTAAGTTAAATTTAAGAGTATTTGAATAGTCTTAAGCTAGTTAATCATTGTTAATTAGTATCGTTAATTAATGCGGAAATGTCTCACTTTGAATGTCATCTCTAATTAGAAGATTAGGTCTAATCTCCGGACTGTTCATAATACCATCGGACACATTCAACATACATATCATTGCGATGCAAAGTTCAATTAGCCATTCTCCGCATAGGACGTACATGGCAGTTAATCTCGTATCGGACGGTGTTTGTTGGCAGTTTGTGTGCAAGTCGTTAACCCTTCATTGTGCATATGTTACTGTTAAACCAGTTCCTCTATTTATCTTCAATTTGCCTACCATCGTCTCCGGGTTCCCTAGACGCAGGTTTAACGTCCTCCACCCACAGTCCGACAATACGGCAATGCGAAGCAATTCTAAACTTTTAATTTGTCCTCAGATGTCGATGGTGGAGATTGCAGCGGACACCGCGCTGAGAGACGACAGGCTGCTGAACATCAACAAGTTCTGCTCTTCAGAATTGGTAAATATGACGACTTAATCCGACGTTTGAAGCTTTTTTACACGGCCACACCATAAAAAACACAATTAGTCTCGACCGAAACACTCGAGATCCGTCTGGCATATGTCAAGATATGTCCTACTGAATTCTTCGAGTGCTTCGGTTGCTCGCTACCACCGATTGATTGCAAAAATAATTCAATTTCCACGGATATTCCCGTTCGCTTCCTGCCCAAATGCGCATATTTTTTTCTCTTATTTCTGTTCTTTGTAGAGGGCCGCCTTTATTTCTCACGTTACACTATTTATTCTTGGTACAGAATACGTCTCATCTGTTCCTTTGCTTTCAAAGTTACAAAAAAAGAATCATCAAAGAACATTTTAAACGAAACCGCTTTATATTTATATATATTATTAAAATTTGATTGCAATTATGATTCAATCATTTTTAATAAAGCAATATATGGAGATTTTCTTAGCCGGTGATAAATATTTTAATAACACCTGTAATGCTTAATTAATTCTATAGGTAGAATAACCAGTCGGGGTTATGATCGTTAATACATATGATCCCGATGAAACTCGCTTATTAACACTATCACAAGAACAATTAAAATATAATAATCCAGTTAAATAAAATTAATTAAAATATGTTTACCGTTCGGATTGCTCTCAAACTAATTATATCGCGTGATAAAATTGAACCCGTTTATAGAGATTAAAATCATAATATTCATCTTCATCTATTATTGAATAAATCCGCAGAAATATCTTGCATCTTCGCTTCAACAACCGCAGTATTAATAATTAAGTGTTAAGTATTTAATCTTTTATTATATTAATTAAATTTCACATATTTAAGGTATGTATAAATATATTAATAGAATTAATTAAGATATGGTTTTCAATATTAAATTAATCAATAATATCAACAATGGTATTCTTTCATTAAATTTTCTAAATTTTTCAAATATATTACGGATAGATTCACTTGCTGTCATTTTAAATGTATATATTATAGTTGACATGGATAAAATAAAATATGCATTGGAAAATTTAAATATTCTTTTTCATGCATTTGTAATATCAAATCAGGCTCATATCCATTTCAGCTTCGATAGATAATTTAGTAGCACTTTTCTTTTGTCATTATATTGTTCTTCGGTAATATTTAATTTTGAAAAGATTGTGATAATTATTTAAATTATTAAATATAGTAAGCCCTCCCATAATGCTCCCAGCCATATTGCGATTTTCTATAACGAGTTCGACAGTCCCTCCTAGAATGTAAATCTAGAATAAAAATAGTAATTGTAACGTAAAAATAGAGCATGTTGATTTAGAATATGCGAATGGAAAAAATGATTGATGTATTGATTGTCGTAGTTCAAACAAAAAGACAAATACACCAATTGAACATTTATTTCTAAGACATTCTTCCACCCGTCTGAAAGATTTTTAATAACTTTTGAATAAAATGTAGCAGGTTTAATTGCAAAATATTATTTAAAATATCATCGTCCACTTTGACGACCTTCTTCTCTCGTGACACTGACGAATAAATATTACATCTCCATATTAACCGCATTTTTTTTCGTAGTAGCTGATGGGGTGTTTTTTTATGGAACTCATATTGCAGTTTCGCAAATAACTCTTGTAGGGCCGTTTGAAATATAGCGAAGAAAAAATCAAATTTCTTTTGTAAGACCCTCTCCAGATCTCCACGGATCAAACGAATGTAGAAAACGTGTTGATGTTTCAGTGGAAGAAACACAGCTAATGACCAAACAGGGCCTTGTCTAATTCGGAACATTTTCGTCCGGTACCCCTAAAAAAAGGGTCTATGCCGTTTAGTTAGTTACCAATAAAAAATCAGAACTTAAATTATGCGAATAGAAAAATGATCGATGTATCGGTCGATTTACAAAATAAAACTAAAATGACCTCTTCCCAAAATTTATATAGATGCTTTGGGTTCTATAACGTGCTCACGATTTCTTCGTTATAGGAGGGCTGACTATACATATACGAGATTTACCAAAAAAAATTATGGCCAAACGTCGTCATTTCGTTACTTTTATCAAAAGAAAGATATTTTAGGTAAAAAAAACCTTTCAATATTTTCCATTTTTATACGTAAAAAATCGCTGTTCAATTTAAAAGACGTAAAATCTCTTCGAAATTAAGCATCCAATATGGCTACTAATTTTAATACACGTCAAGTGTCCAAATACAACAACAAATGTGACAGCTGGACTTTGATAGCATCAACACCAAATATTAAAAATTTCTGCATTAGTTTGACCTCTAAATTCTTGAAAATCTGCATATTCAATGTCAATACTGATAATTAAATTTATTCAGATTCTATTAATTGCAATATTCCATTTTATCTGCAATATCATAGGAAGTAAATTAAGAGTTTCATCGTCTCGAGTGTAAAAGTTTTATGTTTTTATGAGCTGTTGAACAGAGGTAGCCCGATGATTCTTATCTGATTTTTATGAGTGATATTTAAATAGATTTTCTCGTTTTAAATATTGTTACTTACTATATTATTTAGGGATTTTTTAATCTGGAAAATATTCCAAGCTTTTATATAAGCTCCGTGCTTTATGGATCAAATCAAGAAAATTACATAAACCACTTAGATCAATAAGGAAAAAAATATTCATAATAATTAGTCGGCTTTAATATTTTTAAATAAAAATAATACAATCATTTTAAGTATTTCTTTGTATTTTTTTATGCCGAAGAATCCGAATCACTATGCATAGTACAAATGATGGGCGGAAGATGTGATGATAAGCCGGATGCTTCCTCGGGGTGTTGGAAATGAGATACATAGATAAACATTGTCAGTAGTATTCATAATATAGCAAGTATTTCTTCACAGAAATCTACGTTGTGTTAAAACAGTCAAAGACGAGTTATAAAGTGGATATGTCTTGATTTTAAGGTTCCAGTCTCTGGATTTGCTGAGTTTTTACCATTGCTGCTGCTGGTTAGCGACCACGGTCTGCATACGTTCCTCGGATTGATCTATCAGTTGACGAGTGACAAATGTTCGGTAACGATCGTCATCTGCTCACCGGCAGTCTCTCGTTCGCATCCGGTCTAAATATATGTAACCGCGGAACAAATGACCGATCCTTTCTTTGCAGCCTCGTCGTGTGGTGCCGCCGCCTTTGTCTTAAGCCCTCGGCGATTCATCGGAATCGTTTGCCGCTGAAAGAAATTTTCAATTTGGTCCCGGATTTGTTCTGTGCGATGCTTTGTGCCGTAAATGATATCGCCATTGTGCCGAGTGGACAGATCCGTCAAAGTGACAGGATGAAAAGAAAAGTACATTGTCGTGTCGTTTTTTTTTCTTCTCAAATTTATTTTCACTTTTTTTTATATGGAAATTGCTTGTGCCATAAAATTTGACGGCGATTACCCTAGCGCTGATTATGACCGATTTTTTTTTTCAGCAGAATAAATTAATTATGATGTAATCTTAATTCGATGAGTCGCCATTTATTCGTTAAACCCGAAAGCGTACGATTTAATTTATTAATAAAATTGAATTATTTATTATGATTTAATTGACGAATCTGCGGAAAAAAATAATATTATTTCCTTATCGTCTCATAATAGGATTGAATTTGAATAAATGTGTCAATGAAGGTATGAGGATCAAATCTGATGACACAGATTTATCCTCAATGGTAATCCTCTTATATAAAAAGGTTTTTTTATTACATCCTTCAATATTCAGCATTTATTGATTTGACGGAATTAAATATGTTTTTATTTTATTATTTCAGATCGAGTTTTGGGAATGCATGAATCAAACAATCAAAGGTAATCGAAAATAAGTATTTTTCCTAGCATTAATGATAGTTTTTTATTAGTTTTTCACACGAAAGAGTGGTGTGTTGAATACCCGCTGTGACATTAAAGTCCAGACATCCAGTCCGCAAGTACAGAGCGTTCCAGCAATATTAAACCTAATGCACTTTCCTCATTTCGCCGCGTTATGAGCCAAGTTTTACAACAAATTGCGGATATAAACGTGGAAAGTGTTTTTGAAGTCGTTTGAATCCACTCGGGCGTGGTTTCGAGAATTTTTAGTGAAACTATACGTGTGTGCTGGACGATGGTAAGACACGGGGTGTTGGTCCTCCTCACCGTGTTCAGCGTTAATTGACACCGTCGGCTGCCAATAAATCTGCGGTATCTGATATTTAAATGTTTTGTTTAAATTTATTTTAATTGTCGCCGAGTGTAGATGTCGTTTGTTTGCTTAAAATATATATACTTACTCTTAATGGCAGGTATGACCAACAATTGGTACAGAAATTTGTTATTGTGTTGGTACATTTGTGCCTGACATATCTCGGCATTAATAGTCATATTGTATTGCTCGCTATCAAAAGATTTCACGTGTTTTGAGGTGCTCAGAACTGTTTTACTTGTGGAATTATGGAGAATGCAGAAAGATTTTTTAACCAAAAACAACTAGATTGTTATGATGCATCGCCGGAGATAACCTCCTGCGACTTTCAGTTTCTGAAGATGAAAAAATATATGAAACTACGACGTTTTGATGATTTCGGGTATTTTTCTATAAACCTCTTTCTATAAAGTTGGGGATTAAACCAACCGATCGACAGACATTAGAGTTTATATTTTGGGATGTATACATTAGCGGTAATAATTTTTGGCAATGTCTTCTAATCTCAACAATATATTTAAATTTTTAATGCTGTTCAAAAATAATTATTATATTAAATACATTCATTTCACCCTTATTTTTTGTGATACATCAAATTAAATATCGCTTTTGAAAGAGAAAGGGTTAATATTAATATATGAAATATAAATAATATATAAAACAGCCGGTTTTAAAGATAATGCAATTGACTTAATAATAGCAAATTGTGATTAATTAACCAGTTTTTCTTGCAGTTATCTCAAAATTAATGTAGTTTTTGATTCTTCACGAATAACTCTCATGTCATAAAAAATCTACTGAATAACTATTATAAATAATCATTTCTTTTTATTGTTCCGAAATTGCGAAAAAAATAAAAACAACAATATTCGCTGCTGTTGCCACGCGTGCTATGTTTTTTCTCGCTCGTATCCGGTACGATGTGCCGAGTGTGAGTGAAACGTTCGAGAGCTCAGTCGCTGAACAAGTGCTGCGAGAGCTTAGTGTGTGGCGAGACATCGCCGAGAGTGTCATATATAAAAATCATTTCTTATTTTAAATTATAATTTCTCAGTCTTTATTTTACATTATTTGAGAATATATTAAAAGAAAGGTTTGAGAAATAATAAAGACATCCTTAGGAATTAGTAATATGAATGAATTATAATGATAGTATGTTATATTAACCGATCCATCACGGTGGCTCGAAATCAACGGCTCTGGCCGATGGGGTATATTTTGTATGAACTGAATATATGAAAAAAGGCCCCAAACATTTCAAGTCAAGATATTGATAAAATTCTTCTACAATACCTTGACATTTTTTAAAAGAAAATTGATTTATCTAATAATAAAAATAGTGACTCATGATATTCTTCAAAATTTGGATATTTTTACTATTCAATTTAACGCGTAAGTGACGTGCAAACTCGACGATGTTCCGCCGCGACTGAGGCACGCTCCCGGCTCGTCGCGTGTGGTTTCACCACTTGCACAGCACTATGTTTTTTCTCGTTCGCACTTGCACATGCGCTATCTTTTTTCTCGTGCATAAAGTTTGGGACACGTAGGATTTATATTAAAAGAGACCTTATCTGCACGGCTAAAGACGAAAAAAAATATGTCCAGGTGTTTTCCTAATTAAAAATATTATTGCGTACAATTTTTGTAATAAAATTATTTAATAAGTTTAGATTAATCATGTTAAAAATTATCGTGTAGAAAAAAACACAAGGGGAAAACATTTATTTCCAAGAACATATTAAATAATTTCTGTTTTTACAATGAACTTGTTCAATTCCAATTCAAACCTTTTTATATAACTCAAGCTTACTAATGTTTCTCGAATAAATTTTGCAACATGAAGCCTCGTGTTGTCATGATGAGAAATTTTCGTCTTATCTTATTGTTGACCAAAACAATCGTTTCTTTCAACAGCTAAGCAACTCGTACTAGAGAAATCGCACCAAAGAAGGACCGTCTTTATTGTTAAGGCTGGTCGAGGGGTTGGAACAGGTACTTGCCCGGAAGAAAGCCATTGTTTTTAGCGTACAGGATTATTCCTACAATACATCGTAAAAATGGGTCAACTTCAAAACGGGATACACAGACGGTACGTCCATGGTCAAGCTCTGTCGCTGATAATTTATGAGGGACCCAAATTCCTTGTTTACGGTTCTTTCCTAAAATGCATGGATTATCCTGGACATTCATATCCATGGATAGCCTTGGTCGATAGCTCTTCGATGGTTTGACGAGGATCTGACTTCACCATTGATTTCAGGACTTGACAAAAAACTACGTGTTTACTAGACCGCGTCTTGAAATAATCTGATTTAAAAAAAAATGCTACGAAAATTTTTGATTACTTTTCGGTCCCCCTAATATAACAACGTAGTATATCTTGGATCGCAGGCCTATTAGAGGCGTTCCGTATCGAAAAATGTTGGCGACCCATGCACCCGAGCACGGCGAACGGGTTTATCTCGGAAGAGGATCTTCTCTTCTGTAAGTCGGATGTTTAACTTGGGAGTCTGCGACTGCAGATAGGCCCTCCTTGCCTTATAATGTGTTCCGCAAGCGTGACTATGGCTGTTCGCGAGCCCGCTGAAAAATAAAAGAGATTTTCCGCGGTGGCACGAATCTAAATGCTTTATGAAAATATTCAATTTGTCGGACACCCCCGATATATTTTTGTCCGGTCACAACATAATAAATATCCGAGCCGCCATATTTTCGACTCTCGTATAAATCATCGCGGACCACTCTGTACCGTCCGTACATACATCCGCTGCAACTGAAATCTTAACGTGACAACTTTTCAGATTTATCGCCATTGGAATGGTGTGCACTAAATTATCGCGATGATATTTTAAAAAAATATTTTTATCAAATCGACCACAACGGCGTCGTTTCGTCGTTGCTGTGACGCAGTATAATTGCAATGCAATATCGCAAAATTTGCGATAGTACGTGTAGAATGTGTATTGGAGACGGGAGGAGATAAAGTTTTATGGTAGCAGTCATTCCTTGTCTCCAGACGAAATCTTCGCTATGTATATGGCTCCAGTGCTTCTAGAGCTTTCAAAGCCTTAAAACTATATACATTAATAAGCGATAGTAAGTTTAATACTAATTGATTAATCTTTTTTTTTAATTGAATATCTCGAATAACTCTTTTATTATAAATTCTAGATATCACAAACTTTTTGTATTTGTCTAAAGATTAAATATTATACATAATCATTGTCCTATATAGTTTGCAATCCGCAATCTCGTGTCCGCTCGCATCCGGTACGATGTGCCAAGTGTGAGTGAAACGTACTAGTGACACGTGCCGCGAAAATTTGGGGGTCGTCGATAGTCGGCGGGGTGTTCTCAGTCTGCTATATTGATTAGTAAAAAAAATTCAAAATATCAACCAAATTATGAAAAATCAAATTTTAAAAAAAAATCAAGATATTAATGAAGAATTTATCAAAATCTTGACTTGAAATGCTTGGGGTATATTTAGCATTATAATTAGACCCCCTTCCGACGACGCGCTTGTTTCGAGCCGCCGTGACGGATCGGTTAATCATGGATCTTGCTGTTTCTGAAACAAAGCAGTTATGAAATAATTCATTAAAAATGATGTTGTCATTCAAGCCTTTTTGTTAGCCTTCCAGCGTACAGGGCTGAAGTCCATGTTTATATCCTTCAATGGTCCTGGCTAGAGAACTCCGATGATTGTTTGATTATTGCATAATAATATCGTCAGAGGATACTTTGGTATTAACAGTTTATTTAAGATTCGGATAAATAAGTCCTGCTAGGCATTCTCTTCTTCGTCTGCCTTGTCTGTTTTTGGACGTAGGAGATCTACATGTCCTTTTTTGTCCTTCAAATAATTGTCTATTTTTGGCGAGCTGAACAATTCTGGAGCTTCCAATCTGGTCCATATACGAATTTTGCGAAATCACGACCACTTCTTTCTTCCCAACCACTGTTTACCTTCTATTTTTCACTCGATGGTGGTCTGCAGAAGACGATACTTTGGTCCACGAATGATGTGTCCAAAGTACTCAATTTTACGTGTTTTAACAGTGTCAAGAAGCTTCCAATCCTTGTGAAGAAGTTGAAGACGGTACTATTCTTGACGTGTTCCATCCATGGAATTTTCAACATTCTTCGGTAGCACCACGTTTCAAACGTTTCCAACCAGTTGTTGATCGCTACCAGCAACGTCCATGTCTCGCAACCATACAAGTAAACCATAGAAGTACAGACCACGTAGATTTCGGAGACGGATCTTCAAGGAGATTCAGCGACAACATAACATGTTATTCATTTTGATGAAAGCATTCCTCGCCATCTCAATTCTGACATTGATTTCCACCTTCGAACTGATATAGGTTTTGGTTTTTTTTATATTATTTGTTAAACCCCATCTCAGACACGCTTCGTTAAGAAGATTAAGCAATATTTGTTCTTCGGTACTCTTCGCCGATATAGCTGTGTCGTCTGTGAAAGGAATATTATTTTCTAATATAATCCATTTTCTTCAATTATCTCATTTTTATAAAAATTGAATTTCTCCTTTCGCATCACCAGACGCAAGTTCACCCTTTGTTTCGAGATTGTGTAGAGATGCCATTTTTAAACTCTTCTAACTACTCTTTGCTAACGCAAAAAAATACGAGCTTATTTTTTTGATTCGTTCCTTAAGATGATTATCATGATGATGAATTACCATTAAGATGATGATTAAGATGAATCTCGATTCGTTCCTTAAGATGATTATATATGTATCGATAGGAATTATTTTTTTCATAGATTCAATATTAGGTTACATGATTTTAAAACCTACCTAAATCGAAAGATGGGTGTACTACTTATTTGCGATCTGTTTTCAAAAACACATGATACACCATGAAGCTTCAACCTTAGTTTTGACGTCATATCCATGGAGCCATGTTTCATCACCAATTATGATCCATTTAAGCAGTTATTTCAGCAAATACTGAGCAATGTCCATTGCTTCTGATCGATATTCAACAATTCGAAATGTTTGCTTAATATGAGCTAAATAATATTCCAACCTCAGCAACAACCTCATTGATATTAATTCAGCAATTGTCCATAATCATTTTTTGACAAGGTCATTGATTATTGATGTGCTGTTGCGTCCAAGGTGTTTGTCGTCTTCGACATCTTCACGGTCCTCTTAGATACATTTGTACCATTTGTAAACGCATGTTATATTTATAGAAGACTCGTCAAAAGCATCATTCAACATTTCCAATGCGAAACTGCATTTAATTCAATTGTTAAATCAAAATTTAGTGCAAAGTCTTTTTTTCCATGTTTCACACAAATAAAAAATCGTTGATCAAAGTCAGAGAAATTCCCTATATTTTTTATATCATTATATTTTTTTAGTATTAATATCTCATTCATGATAATTGTTTTCGATATTCTTGTTGAATGAATTTGCAGCATACGGGGGTCTTTGGTTTTGACACTGTCACATATGGGTGATAAAAATTTTATTGGATGAGGGTTCTTCCGGAGCATGGCCCGTGGCTATTGTATTAGAAGACGTTTTATGCGATGGTTATGGAAAAAAAGGTTACGGGCCATTAATCTTGTTTTTTGCGTGGTTTGAGGCTCACAGGCAGTGGCCACTCGGCGGGGGCAGATCGTGGCCGGGGATCGCATCCCGTTCTCGTTATTTATGGTTATCGGTGTCGTGGACCTTCTTCACCCACCCAACGTCTTCAGTGGTTGTGTAAGCGGTGCGCTATGTGTGCACGAGCCCGGTTGCCATCTTCACTTTCCTTTGCTCCTTTTTTGTCGATGGCTTATCTGCCGTTCTGCCTCTTGCGAAACAGGTAACTGGGTCCCAATTCGGCGAGGCGAGGTCGCAGAATTGGGACAACTACCGTACGTCGAATCGATGCGGGTTGTTGTGTAAATTTGTTAATAGACTTAATTGTCAATCATAGATCAAACAAAATTGTCGATCGAATCACAAAGTGTTTCAATTGCTTAGATCAAAGAACTGAATGATATATTATTATAACATTGACGATATTCGCATAGCTCGATTTAAAATGTCGATATGTTTTCTTAAAACATTGCGTAGATCGTTTTAAAGAATCCAAATAAAAATGAAAAATATATTAATACAAGATTTGTTATTTTATTGTCTGTATCAGTCTAATATTTATATTTTATATTGTGTTGGTACATTCGTTCTTGGCATATTTTGACATTGGTATCAGATTTTATTGTTGCTTCCGAAAAGGTTTTGCGTGTTTTGGTATGCTCAGTGATTTTTTAAATCAGGATTTCATTACGTATTTAATAATAATATTATTACAAACTTTTAGTTAAATATATTTTATTAAAAATATGTCCTATATTGTTTGGGTAAGGGCTGAAAGAATCTATTCACAAAATCGGTCCTCTTGTTCATATTTCAATGCTTTCATAAAACACATGTTAATCCTATTTTTTTCTATGCATAGGGAAAAAATATTCTAAGGGATAATCGGTGTCGATAGAAATGTAATTGAAAAATATTATAACTAAATTAATAGCTCTTCTTTAAATTAATTAATGAAAATTTAAAAAATATACCACAGTTATCCAGATACGATCGAGGATATAATAAATAAATAATCGAGAAAAAAAATATATCTTAGTTGAAATGTGCGCTGAATTAACAAAAAAAATTAATATCATTATTTATAAAGCATAAAATATGATTAGTGTGAATAAATATATATTTTATTTCCTTTAATATTTTATCAAGAGCATAGTGAAAAAAATATATGAATTCTATATTTGCATTAAAAAATAATAATTTTATATATTATCGTTCGGCATGACATACAATATAATTCTATACATAATTTAAATATTATATATTTAAAAATAAACTTAAACGCCATGACATCTCTTGTCCAGATGCAGAAATTTTATCGTTGTCAGAAATTAAATTATAATTCTAAAATTTTAAATAATTTAGATGAACAATAATTAAACAAATATGTAATATTATTGCAGAGGTTGTGAAAGGGTCGAGTTGGTGGGGTCGAGTGTGCTGCAGGCTGGCAACAGTCGGAGTCTGCCAACGAGCTTGTGCTACGGCTCCTGAGGCTGCACCTCTACTGACTTCATGTCGACGGAGCGATGAACATGCCCTTTTCAGCTGCCTCGATCGTCAAACTCACGGACAAGACTGTTGTTGTAAGACGATTGATTCAATATACAATAGAAATATAATTAATAATCAATGATAATAATATAATTTGCAGCCAATACGCAGATGTTGACGTGCCGTGACGCATGTAAAGAAATATTTAGAAGCAATGTGACACCGACGAGGGAACAACGAAATAAAGTAACGCAATCATGCGAGGAACATAGTCCGAAAGTTATGCAGTGCGTCAGAAATTATACGAAAATAACACCGGCGAGCAATCCTTTAAAATGTACGTAATGAATTAATAAGTGCAATATTAAACATCATATTTTAATTTTATTGTCTTGTAGATATACATTGTTGCGACCAAACAACGAATAATCTTTGCCGAGACTCATGTAAGAAGCTATTGAAAAGTAAAATGTCTACGCAAGAGATTCACGATGGATTAGAGAATAGCTGTGGAGCTTCAGTGCTTCATAATCCTCTCTGGCAGTGTTTCCTCAGAACCGATCAATCCCCTAAAGAAAATGAAATAAGCAATATAGATCGTCTCGGTATCGATTCCGCCAAATTACACTGCTGTCATAAGGTTTGCGTCAATATAAATCTTACGTGTAATAGAAAAATATTATAATAAATATCTAAAAAATATTATTGTTACAGTCAACGACGTCTCATTGTAAAAAACTATGCATCAATACATTTACGAATGATTGGGTGGGACGTTGGGAACGTTTCGATACCGAATGTCTGAAAAAACCTCAAGAAAGTGCATTGGTCCATTGCATCGATGAAGTCGAAGAGCCGTGTGAATTAGGATGCGACGGATTATCGTATTGCACGAATTTCAATAACAGACCGACGGAATTGTTCCGAGCGTGTAATTCCAACGCCGATGTCGCCGCACATTATGACGTCGCTATGTGGCAAACGCAAGGGTAAACTAATCACAATTAAATTAATATATCGAATATATCAAATATTAATATTATTTATTAACATTATGTATAGGTATCTGGATTTGCCGGGACTTAAGCTGCCATTGAAAAACGTTACGAGATGTTCGCCGCACGTATGGAAAGCCGTAGCGTGCACACTGCAAATAAAACCGTGTTCTCGATTAGAACACGCCAATCGAATATGCCGTGACGATTGCTTTTCGATTTTATCTCATTGTATGGATTGGAGCAAAGTCGATGGCGACTATAATGCCGCCACATTGTGTGCAAAATTATCTCCAGATAATCCCGAGACGCCGTGCATCTCGTTACAAAATTTCATGGAACCTAGTAAGTTTACAACTCACGATGCATTTACATATTATTCTTCGATTAAATTATTATTATTTGTTTAGGTGATAATCCCGTATATCGAACCTTATGAACAAGTGTCATCACCTTGCAAAGGCGACCCATGTAACGGGACGCAAGTCTGCACAATAAACAGAAATTGTCCATACGGACGATCTTGCAACTCTTATACTTGCATCAATGGCTGTCCGCTGGGTATGTTTTTTTTAATATTGAATCGATTTCATCTAAAAATATGTGGAATTTTTTAACTTCGCGGGCTATATAAATCTTTTGTGTTTGGTATACTTGTCTCTGACTTATCTTGGCATCGTTAGTCTGTACCCAGGATGAAACTGTGTGAGACTGGTCCAACACAGTTCCATCCCTTGCCATCCACCCATACACATATACTAGCTTGGGACCAGTTCAATCGGTGCAACAAAAGCAGCTTTTTTCTTGGAACGTATGATTTTGTTATACAAGAAAATGAAGAAGGGAGAGGGAAAGTAGCCTTGCCCAATTCTCCGAAGTCGATGCAAATGTCCTGTAGCAAATCACATTGCTGACCAGGTCCATGTGTTCTATTCGCCCCTTCTACCGTAGTGGAAATGTCACATCGGACGGCATAGAGTAGGCTGTGACGCACGACGTCCAGGTGAGGACAGAATCACAGAACGTGATAATCCTGACAGATGAACCCACAAAAACTGTGCGAGGATGCTACTAGGCTAAACTCTTTAAATTACTGTGGTCAGTCAGAAATTGACTGACCCAAAAGTCTGAAAAAAACAAGCTAAGATTTAGCCTGACTCTAGTATAAAGAAAGCAGAGATAGGTAGTCCACCCTTTAGGGGAGGAACTCCACCTCTCCTGCCACTGAACAAGAGCCTAGTGGGCAAATGTAATGGCGCCGACGGCATGGGACTGTTTTTTTTAAACAAGATCTCACAGCCATCAACAGGATTTCATGGTTGAGCGGAAGGACTAGGTGATAAATTTTATACTTGGATGTAAAATACGGCAACCATCTTTAATTTAAAATAATAGCGGCATGGAACATTAAAGAACGACACTTTTATTTTTAATGTCAGCATTTAAAAGATAAACACAGAATCGCCGAAAAAGCTAAACGCTATACAGAAAATTGTATCGCAGATGTTTTTCTAAGGTTGTAAAAAGCTTTGGTACAAGTTCATAATTTTTCCATCTGATGAGGACTGATTAGGAAGGGACAAAATTAATCTTAAAAGAATAGCTTTTTATTATGAAACGTTGTATAAAATATTATTATTTATCGTTCGTTTCAATTATTTTAGGAGAAGTGAGTCAATTTTTAGTACCCGAAGGAACGTACGTTCGCATTCCGATATCTAATTCTCAAAAAGGATGTCAAAAAATATGTCAATGTTCGAGCAATGCCATCATCGATAAATGTCAACCACTTCCGTGCATATCTTACGATTGTACGCTGATAAATAAAAACATCCAGCACGGTAAATATTTAATTTAATAATTACGTATTATAATATTTACAGATATTTTAATTTTGATCATTATATTACAGGTTCTATTTTCTATATGGAATGTAACGTATGTTCCTGTTTCGCCGGTGAAATTGTATGTAGCAAGAAACAATGTGATGCCGAAGACAATAGTTTGATTAATAGTGGATTGATACCGTATACGAGACTACCGTGCAATTGTCCGCCGCATCACGTTCCCGTCTGCGGATCAAATGGCAACACATATCCAAGCGCATGTTTAGCAAAGTACATATTAATAAGCATGAGAATATTTTATTGTAAGATCATACTATTTAATGTATCTTTAATTTTAGATGTGCGGGACTCGGTGATGCAGATATTGAATTTGGCACGTGTTCAGCCAAACATGTTTGTGCATTTGCGAATTGTTCGATCACTACGACTTGTATATCATCTCCGACAATATGTTTATCCCTTATGCATAAACCGTGTGATCAATATATATGTGGTATGATCTTCGTAATTTTGACGAATAGAATAATAAAATTGTATTTATTGAAAAAAATATTTCTTTCTAGTGAATACAACCGTGTGAGTTGCAACCGATCGATCCAGCATGCATACTGATGGGAAAACTCACCAAACTTCTTGTCATATGCTTAAACTTGGCAAAAGGCTCGATTACATGGGAAAATGCTTAACAAAATGTTCACAGGTAAAGTATATTTTATTTAGATAATCACGCAAATCGGTTTGGTATATATTGTATTTTTGTGCTAGTTACAGCTCTTTCGATCTTACAAATCGATAAGAAAGTTTAGTCTTGTACGATTTCAATGCTAATAAAGCCTCATAGCATCTTTTGTTGGAATTGGATGGATTAAGTTTACCTCTTTGTTATAAACCGGCATAGTCTGTCCGTATCATTTATGGCAGTCACATCTCCGTGAT
This sequence comes from Philopotamus ludificatus, assembly GCA_022495035.1. Taxonomy (NCBI): domain Eukaryota; kingdom Metazoa; phylum Arthropoda; class Insecta; order Trichoptera; family Philopotamidae; genus Philopotamus; species Philopotamus ludificatus. The sequence continues at coordinate 16,155 of JAGXCT010033356.1, read as the reverse complement.
TTCTCTCGCACCAGAGATACGTCTCTGGGATCCTTATCATCATCTTTGTACCGGAGATACGTCTCTGGGATCCTTATCATCATTGTACCGGAGATACGTCTCTGGGATCCTTATCATCATTTCCCGTGCGATCCTCTCTGGGATCTTTCATCATCTCGTACGGAGATCCTCTCACAGATCTTTTTATCCACACCTATCATCAGACGGCGACATCCTATAAAATTCTTCAATAAACATCATAAGCAAATCATCAATGTTTCGCTGATCTATCTTCGAAGCGATCGTCAACTACCGGACGGTCGAACGTTTTGGCGCCAGCGGTCATGTACCTTTTTGATACGTGAGCTCGGTTGCCTTAACATTGGTGGCAGCGGTGGGTTACCTTTTTGGTACTACTGTCGTGCCCCCTTAACATATTGGTGGCAGCGGTGAGTTACCTTTTTGGTTATACTGTCGCACCCCCTTAACATCTTCTTCACCAGATAATTCTTCGTCGGATAAGTTTTATTGGATGTAATTGTCTACTATATAATCGATATCCATAACTTCAGATGTCATCACGTTAATATAGAGGTCCATGTAATTTTGTAAAGTTTCAGTAAGAATTTATCATCAATAATAAATAGCATTGTGCGCCGTAATATCTTCTACTAGTGTTTCTGGCCCGGCTCTGCCAAGCCTCTTCTCGCTAGTATCTTCTATTTCATTTTCTTTATCCTTAACGATTCCAGCTTTTCGAAACCATTCTTGATCGTTATTTCTTCAATTTCACCCCTTGCCGTATAATGCATTGAATCTAAAATATATACTTTAAATTTTTTGGAATCTTCTCGTTATTCCAATCTAATGGCTGCAGATTCACTAGTACAGTTTGTAGGGTAAAATTCTAATCTTAATTACAAAACTTATATTAATATTATATTCATTTCATAGATCGAATTGATTTCTTATGATATTGTTTTATATATCGATTGATATTTTAGATCGGAGTCGTTTGCGGTATTAACGGAAATACGTACACGTCCGAGTGTGCCGCTTGGGCGGATTTCATCAGCGTCGATTACTCTGGACCTTGTGTTGCTGTCGGTTTAATAATCACGGATACGATGAGCGAGAAATGTGGTATGGATCATATTAAGTGTCCACAATTAACTAAACCGAACTGCTTGGGATTTACTCCGCCCGGTGCTTGCTGTCCCGCCTGCGGTGGAGCTATCAAACTGCTATATGCTAGAAAGCAGATTGATAGAGCTTTATATGCGTTGCGGGGGCATTCGTCGAGCGCTCTCACTCTGAAAGCTGTTTTGAAGAGTCTCCAGAGACACGTTCAGGTAGCGGAATGCGCTATCAGGGGATTTGTTACTGTGGAGCTCGAGATTTTCATAATGGTGCAGAGCACCGAGAAGAAAGCGTCCGATCTACAACTGGAAGCGTGTGTTAGAGAGGCCGAAAAAATAGCCGGACTCGTTAAAAGACATAGTGCTAGGATTGCTAGTGAGTTGAGTTTGAGTGCATTGACGATCGCGATCGAAGTTCATACGTTGCCGTCGTCCGGCAGCAATATTCTGGCATTTAATTGTTATGTAATATATTTATTATTAAGTATGATATTAGTATTAAGAGCATTATGATAATGAATAATATTTTATTTAAAGAAAAGACTGACATTGAATCGAGATAGATTGTACATTTTTTCGTGATTATCGCTATCAGTCAGATAACCAAAACATTATTTTTATTTATATAATGCATTACGATCCATTGTACATATTTATAAATATGCATAGTCATTAAAATAATTATAACAACGAACAACATTTTTTTTATGATTTATAAATAAATATGTTTTCTTGATTGTCGATAACTTTTTTTTATTGCTATTCGTATGTAATCGAGAGATATTAATTTTCATGAATGAAAAAAATCATAGTGTCATATATTGTGCCATAATATATTTTATTTAAATATATTATTCTTTTATGCAATACCGTTAAGATGAAAAATTATATGAAAAATGCATTGTGTATTTAAGTTATATTAAATTTTGTTTTAATGTGTAAAAGTGGATTCAATGTGCCAATACAATTGTATTAAATGTATATATATTTGCATTATTTTTATTTTAATTAAACCAAAAATATGCTTCAAGGCAAAGTTTCGACTGAAAATTTTATAAAAATATATTTAAATAATGTACAGTTTATTATATTATTGATTTAATATTAACATATTGCTTCGGTAAATCTGTTGATTTCTTCGTTAATTGAGCTTGTTTATGGATTGTGGTTTAAAAAAATAATTATTTTTATAATATATGTAAATATTTCTTCAAAATTAATGTAATCTATTTAATAAACGTTCAATCATTTTTTCTTCAAGATTTTCCTGCATTTATACACACAAATTATTTATATTATTGTTTTAACATAAACAATTAATGTTTGTATTTTAATTATTTTGTAAATATATATTTGTATTACTTGTTACAAGAGAACAATTCATGACATTGCGATATATAGTAAAAATATGCCAAAGATGAATAGTTTTTCAGCTGAAAATGTTAACGTGTCATATTTGTAATAATTTATTTGTCTGTATATACTCGTATAAACAGTACCATATAATACTAATTGTAATCGTATAATTTGTATAATCGAAATGTTTACCTTTACTAGTCGTCGCCATATTTCTATACAACTGAATATTTTATAAAATATTTAATAAATTTATGATATTTATTTTGAATTCTTATTTATATCCCTCGTATCATCCATCTCATATTTTACAATTATACTACAGTGCGATATTTCTTGAACTTGTGATATCTCATGGGGGCGTATGTACATAAGTTTTGTCGTACTTTATCAAGCTCTGTTGTATTCCGAATGTGTTTCATTGTTAGCCATCTTGATCTTTTGATCCATTTTATGATCCACTGTGACTCGTATTGTCCTAGTTTTGGAGTGACCTCTGCAAACAAACATTTAAGATCGTTCCATTGGTTTTCAAAGTATGAAACGATTTATTTCCATTATATAAAATAATAATATTAAAATAGTAAAAAAAAACAGGTAAAATCAAATTCAGCGTTAAAAATGTTTTAAATCGAAATAAAAATTAATGGTTTTGATTTTTTATTTCGACGATCTTTAAATGATCGTTTTTAGTAAAGTTGTAAATATTTAATATTTTTGAGAATGAAAAACAATGTTTACCATGAAGAAACAATGGCAATGATAAAAAATAAAAGATTCAACAGTTTTCATACACGTATTTGTTATATAGCACACTACGAGCCAAGACAAAATTTTACGGTCTACCCAGTGGTAACCCCTTTCTATTCATATTCATGTGGCAATTTGTCGGAAAGTGCTATTCAGCTTTTTTACAATGAAATTTTAAAGAGAGCACTGCGAATTCCGTACATATTTTTTTTATCTAAAATAAACGGCACAAAATTATATTCACTTTTCGCTCGTGACGTAATATTTCAACGTTCGATTTTATGTTCTGGAGGTCAAAATTGACACAAACCGTAACATTCCAGACAGACGGATTATAAATATATAATTTTCTGATATAATGTATAGCTGAAGCGGACTACTAATGTAGAGCGAATCTCTTTGTGGATGTAAATTTGACAAAAGATTAGCACACATTATATTTAATAAATGAGAAGAGTGTTTTATAAATTAAAGTTGCGTTTTTTTTTATTTCGCTGGTTGTATAAGTCTTATTACCACATTGTCATGTCCTTGACATGCTTTGACATTGTTAGCTATATTGGATATTTACTTTAATTTATTTAAGTTAGGTCAAGTTATTTTATTTGGAGGAAAAAATGAAAAATGTGGAAAGAATTTTTAATCAAAAACAGATATTTCCTATGACGTATTCTTATTTCCGAAGATGATAAAAAAATAAATTATAGCGTTATACCAATATTGAGGAGATAAAGACAAAATCAATGAAGGAACTGAACGCCATACCGAAAATTCAATTTCGGAAGTTTGTTAAAGATTGGAAAAAAGGCTAACAAGTGTATTGTTCATATTGACGAATAAACAAACATTGTATCCTTAAATAAATAGCCCTATTAAATATTATTTCATTTAAAAATTGGTAAAACGCAGTAGCCATTCATAGAATATCTTTAGTGCCTCTATGGAGAATATAATGAATATAATCACATTTTTGAAGAAATTCATGGAAAAACGTATTTTTTTGTAATACAATGAAACACCTTGCAATTTGAAGTAAACCGTTTTTTTAATATCAATATCAGGTAAGTAGCAGAATGTCTCCAAAATTTTTTTTAGAGATATATATGAGTCCTTTGTGCTTATCAAGTCAAACCGTCTTTAAAAATTAAAAAAATAAGGTAGGCCAAAATTTACACAGTTGTGTAGTGAGCAAAAAAGTCAGATTTTGGAGTTATCACATATCGCAAAGATGTTTAGTAAAGAAATTGGAAGAGTAGTTGGTTGTTAATGAAATGGTTAGCAATTAAAAAAATACAGATTCATGTGAAACAGGTTTTTTACGTCAAATACACCTTTTGCAAATGCACTTTTTGCAAATCAAATACACCCTTTTGCAAATCAAATTGACCACTTTTCAATAGACATTTCAATAGAAAATGGATCAATTTGATTTTCAAAAGGGTGCATTTGATTTCAAAAGGGTATTTGACTTAAAAAACTTGTACAGGTCGCTTGAAAGTTAAAGGAGCGCTCTGTAAAATAACTTCAGCAGGCGATCGGTATCTGTAAAATCGATTCTTAACATAAGTGGATATTCAATATAAATTTATAGCAAGCGGTGGAGTAGAAGTTGGTTGGGAGTTACACCATCTGGAGAAGATTGTGGGAAGACTGAAAGGGCGAAAATTGATCAAACCTGAATCAAAACTGTCTGACAAAAACTTATCTATATGTAATGGGTCCACCTCCTCGTGGTCCAAGTACTGGCCTGAGCCCTCGGTGGCTACCCTAGAGCAAACTAGCTCCGGGAAAACCCCGCGAATTGACCTGGCTGGTCACTGCGGATTTGGATTCGGAATCTAACGGACTTCTTCGACGAGCATCCTGGAGCATCGTTGATCGCTTCAAGAGCTGGTGACTCTTGTTTATCATTCGTAAGGGATGCCCGATCGATCCCCAGTACTTTCATGGATCTTACTCGGTTCTCCTTCTTCCTGATTCATCGAGTCAGCACTCTTCATGTGTTGAGTTTGATGTGTCCAAGGTATAGCCCTCTTTATGACAAAAAGTTATATTCTTCGATGAAAGCAAATTTAATTTGTTTGGATTAGATGTAATCCAGTTTGTGAGGCGTAGATCTGTAGAGCGGATGTACCAAGACTGTCTCCAGCTAGTCAAATAATTTTGGGGTGATTCGAGTGTTGTCGCGTGCCGGTATCAGACGTGGTGGCGATGGCGATTGAGCACAATCAGAGTTTCGTAGATTCTACGGAGCTATGAGGAGCCAGGCCGCTATCCAGGCCAAATCAGTGACGTGTGTGCTACTGGAGGTGCTCGTAGCACCCGATCAGACCGTAAATTAAATACGAATTGGCCCTAATCTCGTCTGATTATTATTGTTACAATCCGCGAGTGACAGCTCGGCCCCCGGGCTTTGAAGAGCCAAGATAACCTGGAGAACGTCCGTCACAGTCATGACATCATGATTGAGACGGAGGTGTCCTCCGCGTGGCAAAGACCCGCCTCAGGGTTATAAGGCCACGTAAATAATAAATAAATAATTTCTCATATTTTGGAATTGGATAATTATCCTTCATCAATGGAACAGTTAACTTTGCGGTGTACAAAATCCATATCTTCTGCCATGAATCGAAAACCAACTTTCCAGCACAAATGACATAATTTTTCAAGACAGTGATCCGTGCCATCGATCCAGAATGGTAAGATACATTTTTTCTTAGTAGCAGTAAGCGTTGAAAACAGAATTATACAACAAAAATTAAGAATAATTGTATTTTCTCTCTTCTGAAAAAAAAATTTCTAAGCCAACATGGGATTTCGATATTGCAGTGACTAGGGAATTCGCTAGATCCCAACCCCATTTAAAATTATGGCGGTTGAAATACACAAAAGAAAGCCTACGAATAAAGAAAATTTAAATAAAATAATAGATAAAGTATGAAAAATATTTAATTGAACATAAGCTTTAGTGGACTCTATGCCACTTTACTCGCTCGTAAAGCAATTTTTTTTTACCGCCATTGATTAAATGGATAGAATATTTAAAAAAAACTGAAATTTTGGAAATGTTATTATTTCACTGTTCGGTACTGTAATATTTATAGATGTGAATTATTCAGCTTACTATCATTAATCTAATAAAGACTGAAAATATTCCATTTACCGATCAATGTCACGTAATGTTTACCGCAAGTCATCTATTTCAGGCCTGAAAATAAAACAATCATAAAAATATGGATCAACTGATGTTCCAGAGCGACGTGATAAGATTCATTATTTATCCGAAAGATCGAATGCGTCACTGATCACGTTCCAATATTAACGGACGCTCGTGCGTAAAATTCGAGCGTACACGATATCACGTTTTCATTCATAGATTGAGAAATATTGTGTTTAAATATTAAAAAATATATCTTAATATATATTATAACGAAGGCGGAGATGCTTACCCGCACCTTCCAGGGGTGGGAAAGCTTACAGGAGTTTCCCCCCGGGTAGTGCCAGCTCGCGCGTCGCTCGAGCAGGACGCGTCGCGACGCCATGCGCCCGATACGGTACGACATCCCCTAAACAAACAATTGTTGAATATTTGACGAGAACCCGGAGAGATGAGGGACAACAGGCCCGCCTTCTCTGTCAACAGGTAATTATTTTTAATTCGAAATGCCTTTTAAAATATTTAACACTCCATTGTTTATGAAAACGACAATAACGTCCGACGACACAGCTATAGACGGTGCTAATTAACGCGTTCTCTCCGGTTATCCCGACCGAAATAAGGGCTGTGATCGGATCGAAAATATTAAAAAATAAATAAAAAAAATGTTTTTTCATGTCTTCTGCAGCGAATATGAATCAGAAAATGCATTTATTCATCAATATTAGTTATTACGTATGTAATATTTTCCGAAAAAAATTCTTATCCAATCTTAGATTTATCTAAATTATTCAAATCAATAAAAAATATATTTTTTATTAAAAAAATATATGTTTTTCCAACAAATTCTTCAGAAATATGATTTAGAGGCATCTCTTTATATTAAACTTATTTTCCCCTGAGATGCTAAAGTTGTTTTATAAGCGGGTTTTGCGTTTCACATCAGTTTCTTTTTAAAAAAGAAAATAATATAAAATTGTAAAGAGTATGGATATTTATTTTAAGATAATAAAAAAACGTGATATCGTTTTTCTCAATTTTTTTAAAAATTATTTATCAATGTAGTCCTCTTCAAATACATCATACGCTTATTTAAGCGGTTTTTATAATCTTAAAAACATTTTTGTAGCTTAATTTTTGGTAATAGCTCCAATAGTGAGTCTGCCTTTTCTCTTTAATGTCGGAAAATCTTCGTCGTTTAATATTTTTTTCCATCTTCGCTAATAGAAAATGATCAGATCGGACTATGTCCGACGAATGTAGAGGCTGAGGCATCACAGCGGTGTTATTTTGGAGCAAAAATTCCATTTTTTTCACAAATAAAAATCGTCAATCGCACCGAAACATGTGAAACCCTTTCGACAGTCAATAATAAAGCAGGGATCCAATGTCAATATACGTCATCCGTTCAAATTGTGACATATACTTTGAATTCGCATATTTTTCGATCAAACTTTGTATTTTTAATAATATCATAATAAAAATATACGTGGAAAATATTTCATAAGCAATAAAATAAATCATTTATATATTCCGCCATCTTGTATTCATGAGATAAAATGATGAAACACAAATAACCTTTTTCGTAAACGTTATAAACTAAGCTTTTGATCTTTGTACACACATATATGGTAATAGTTCACTGGATCAAAGCTCTCTGATTCATAATATTTATATAAATAAAATATATATGTATATAAATAAAAATGATTATTTGAATAGTATAATTCATCAATGTCTAAGAAAATTGTCGATCGTTTGTCTCCGAATAGATTTATGGTATATCCGATATCCGAGTCACTTATAGAAGAATTTTCTTATATCCCGTAGATAAATGATCGGAATATTCTTGAATTTTCACATGAAATCGTTGGAATATTATTATATTTTTTTTTAAATATTAATCGAACTTTGGCATTTTCGTTACGAAGCAATTAATCGTGTTATACGAGTAGCTATCGAATATAATCCGATTTTTTGTCGGTTTTTAATTAGAACTCGAGGTAGTTACTCGATCCGTTTCCGATATAATGGAAGCTATACGCATAGCTCTTGTACAGGTAGTTGAATTTCCGTTTGTTTTCCGTGTATATAATGTAATTGTGGGCGATTAAGCTTTGCAAATTTCAGCAGTAGCACTGTCGTCAAAGAATAATGATGCCATAAGCAGACAACACAAGTTTAAATGGTTTTAGTGGTCTCCATGCGACGATGACGATGATTACGTAAATTCCGGCCGCGGTAAGCAAATTCGCACATTCAATTACGTCGCGTAATTAAAAAATGAACGAGCTTTCGCATCGACATTGGCACTAGATTGCAATTTAATTTCGCACTTAAAATAGAATCGCTTAATAATATCGGAGTGAGTAGAGTAATTACTTTTACGTTTTCCCATTGCCTTTATCTTCATTACCGAGAAACGTCTTAATTAATAGGAAAGCGAAGTTTTGATCGACTTACAGGGTAATTAGGTAGGTAGGTAGATACTTGTGCACGTGACCGGTATATAAATGGCCTCGAATGTCCCATTAAAAAAAAGGATTAGTATTAATCCGTCGAACGGCCTCAAATATTAATATTAGTAATGGTCGATAAACAATTGAGTATTAATATTAAATTAGAATTCAGAGTTAAACGAGCATCCTCAAATAAATTGTTAAACATACAATTATTAATTAATATAACGCCAAGCTTTATTCAGAAAGTTTCAATCGGAATCATATTAAATTGAAACGCCAGTTAAATCATTTTCTTTAGAGAAACTGTTCGCAAAATTATTTAATTAATTATATTCTTATTTTAAATGCCGCGTTATTAGATTGCGGATATCTCAAATAAGTTTACAATTTATTCTTAATATATAAGGCTTGAGAAAAAAATATGCTGAAAATGCCTTTGACAAATACTAAATTAAATAAAGATTGATCTGTTGTATTTCAATATTGAATTTATTAAACTGATAGAGCATAGAGGGTTTATGGTAAACTATAAACTCAATAATAGATGCTCCAGTGAATTAATTAGGCTTAAAAAAAAACATTTTAAAAGAAAAAAAGTATCATAAGCAGATTTTTCACTTTGAATTTGAAGTAAAAGTTTTATGATTTTAATAACATTACTATATAGAATTTTCAGAGCGTTTAAATCTGATTAAAATTCTTATTTACATGCAATATTTTCCATATCGGCAGTTTGTAAATATGCAAATAATATAATAGGATATTAAATTTATCTGTTACGGTCCAACTCTAATTTCTACATATTTTATGATATATCAATGAATAAATTATTTTTTATAAAAATAGTCGAGGAATGTCATATTAGCATTTAGCAAATTCAATATATTTGAACAAAATTGACACCTGAGCTGTGAAAAAGGCGATAGACACAGGAAATAATTCGTTGTGACCTCCACAAAACACTTCCCCTTACCTAATAGTACGGAAAAACATCACAGCTTATAGGTTTGGTTATGATGTTGACTGAGAGTGTCACATCATAACCCATCTCTAAAGATGAATTAATTTGTCGAATAAATATTAAATTTCTCAGTGTAAATATTTTTTCCCGAATTACATATTTTTATAAATTGTTTTAAAATTCTCTCCCCAAAAAAACTTGTTCTATTATCAAGATTTGTTGAATACGAAGGTTTCTGGTGTACAATTCTATGTAACGGAATCCAAATAAAGGAACGATTCCGTTTAATTGGGACAGTAAATTAAATATTTATGCTTTATTGTTTAATAATTATTTATAATTGTTTTAGAGTAATATTGGACAGGGTTTCGAACCGGAACTGAACTGAAACTTAAAGTCGGAATGAATAATCTTGAAAAAATAAATAATCAGCCGAAACAAAAAAATAACGGTTCAAAATTTGAAGAAATTGATCTGTGATTCTGAAAGATGCCTGAAAATATCTACTTAAACCCAGGACTTCGTAACGTGATTTTTTTCGTTGCGGTTTACGGTTACAGTTCAATTAAAACATATTTATCGGTTCGGTTCCGGTTTTTGTTCCAGGAAAAGTAAGGGTTAATTTCGGTTTAGCGAACGAATTATTTTAATTAATAAATATATTTTCTACCATAACTTAGAACATCATATTTTTTATTATATTATAGAAATAATAAATTAATTGATACAAAAATATAAATAATAATTAACACTAGTAATATTTATATATTTTATAATAAAATAATATGACATTTATAAATGAAATAAATTAGTTTATTCGCGGTTGAAATTTGCGGGATCCTTGTGTATATTTATTTATAATTAAAAAATATGAAAATTACCTCTAATTATAAATTTTCTCCTAGTTAATTATAAAATAAAGTTCCGTTCAACAATAATTCGTGTAGCTTGACCTCCTAAAACCGCTCTTAAAATTTTTGTATAAATGAAGAGGTAGAATTTTATTCGCCTCACAAGACTCTTTTATGTTTCTTGCTTCTTAAAAAATCTCCTACGTCGCCTACTTTTTTATCGGACGTATAACCAGTTGATTGGAATTGTTCATTTTTTAATAAAAAAAATGGTTCTGCTTAAAACTGTAGCATGTATATTTTTCATGTCTATTTTTTATTTACTTTTATTATAATTATCTTCATAGTTTTATTTTGTTTACCATTTTACAATTATTTGGGTCTTATTTGTGTCAGGAGTTTAATAGGAACACTGTATTTAAAATTTGTGCTACTTGATTTAAATCGTTGGAACAAAAATGATCATATTTTTAGTGAAAAAATGAAAGTACACGTCAATAAAGTTGAAGCACGTCGAAAAAATGTAGCATACATTGACGTGTATTTTAGTTTAGACTCTATTATATTATATATTAATATATTAGAAATATATATTTTAATATGTATATTAAAAATAAATTAATAATAAACAAATAAAGCTAAGGTACAGTATTATAGAGAATAAAATGATTTTTAATTTACTCAGCTATAGCAAAATAAAATATCTGAAATACGGCATGTTAAATAATGGGAATATTTTCGATATCCCTAATATTTACATAAATATATGTTGTAAATTTAATATACTTCATTATAATTTACGTTAAAATTATGGACGTAGCGTGATTGTTGAATGTTTTTAAAATGTACATATTTACCAGATATTTATATTAAAAATAAATATTCTGTCTATTTGAATATATACTTTAATTAAATTTAACGAAGGACAATGCTTTCATACAACGCCCTTGGGACGCAACATTCTCAAGATATTAAAATGATAAAATCATAATTATTTACAAAGAAAAAATAAAATCACATCGATACATTTTTCAACCTTCAATTCAGATATTCAAAGAGCTTTTACAAACTGATTTGATCCAGGTGTACATTATTTTATTTCAAAGTGCCTGAAGTATCAAAGATCTTAGGTCTAGCTCCTTTAGTGTGGTTATTTTATTATTTTAGACGTCTATGGGAATAGAAAGCATCCGTTTTTAACACTACGTATATTTTGCAAGAATCTAATACATCCTTTGTCTGTCTGCGACCTCTGTGGTGGTACAGGTTTTCAACTGCAGACATATAAAAGCTTGATACTCTCTGTGCTGATCATGATAGTATCGTATTTTTTTTGTAAAAAATAATGCATTCATTTGAATGTTTATCTTTTGTTTAGTGTATATATATTAGAGGGACCGAAAAATAATCAAAATTTCTTCGATCATTTTGAGCATTAAAAAAATTCCCAATCTCTCTCCTCTTAGTAGGAGCAAGATCCGTAGTTAGTTTATATTTTTTCTGAAATCTGCAGACTATTGTTTGGTATTTTCCACTTTACGCGTAATATCACAATACACATATATTTTTTATCACAGAATTAAGATCTTAGATAATTTAACAATCGACAATTGTTATATTATTAAGGGTGCCCATAAGTAATGTCGTTTTTCAATGAAATTCAAACAATTTTCTCATACTTTATTGCTTTTATTATACAAAATAATTCCCATTATCTATAACCTTCTGCCATCTCTTTCAAATCATCCATGCCCTTCTTGTAAAACTCTGCGGGTTTTGACTGAAAATAGTCTGAAAGGGCTGTATTCACCTCTTCTAAGGAATTAAAATTTTGATCTCTTAGAAAATGTTCCATAGAACGAAATAAGTAAAAATCAGATGTATGAGATCCGGCGAGTATGGAGGATGCAACAGGTTGACCCTTCCAAGATCCTGAATTTTTTCACACGTCAATTTCGCAACATGAGGTCGCGCGTGAATGCGTGTAGGACCCAAACGTATTCTTTTTGAATCCCAATTTCTTTAGGATCCTCTGAGTACTGGACCAGGATGTACCGACCTTTTCCGATAATTTTTCAATGGTCAGCATCGGGTCGTCTTCGATTGCAGAACTCACGGATGCTTCATCCCCCTGGATGGGTCGTCCACCTCGACATTTTCCAAACACAAATCACCAGATTTAAATTTTTTGAACCATCGTTGGCATTTGCTGACATCAAATATGTCACGGTAAATGTCGCAAATATCCTTCGTAGCCTCTGTCGCTTTCTTTTTCAAATGATTTTGATAAAGTATACAGCTCCGCAGATGTTGCTCCGACGGATACGTCTCTCCCATTGTTGTCAAAGGGATAAAAAACCGTTTTATTTGCCTAAAGGCCACGACCAGGTAGCCGCTATACAAGAAAAACTTATACGCCCTTACTGTCTAACAGCCTGAAGGAGACTATTTTAAAGATGGCGGATCGAAAAAACGTCATTACTTAATTACTTACGAAAAGATACCAAGGCCAACAATAGAAGAAGTCACTTACGTCATTGTATGCTATTTTTGTTCAATGAAGGTATGAAGGCAAACGAAGCAGTGAAAAAAATACAGATACCTACGGGGATATTCTGAAGCTAAACCAGTGTCATCGTTGGTTTAAAAAGTTTAAAAATGGAAATAAGAATCTCAAAGATGTCGCACGAAAAGGACGACTCCAAAAAATAGATGATGATATCCTGAAAGCGATGGTGGATTCAGATCCTTGTCCAACAATTGAGGAATTGTCATTGAACATCGGCTGTCTATGGTTTACGCTTCAGGATCATTTTCGTCGCATAGGAAAATTGTACAGGCAAGGAATTTGGGTTCCTCGATATGAAGCCGATCCGTTTTTGTGACGAATTGTAGCTGGCGATGAGAAGTGGGTACCTTTCTTCCGGAGAAGTACCTGTTTCGACCCCTCGACCATCACTAACAATAAAGAAGGTCCTTGTTTATGTGTGATGGGATTTTTCAGGAAGTATACACTATGAATTGCTTGAACCTGATCAGATCATTACAGCGACAGTGTATTGTAAACAACTCGAGCAAATAAAACAAGAGCTCATAAAAAGCGATGTGTTATGGTCAATAACAAAAAAAGGATTATTCAACACGAAAATGCGAGGCCTCACGCTTCAAAAATAGCACAGGAGAAAAAAGGGAGCTTGGATTGCAACTTTTAACTCATCCACCCTATTCATCGGATCTCGCGACGTCGGATTACCACATTTTCAGATCGTTATAGCATACATTAAGAGGTAGAAAATTTAATAATGTTGGAGAAGTGAAAACGCATTTGGTAAAGTTAATCAATGAAAAATCAAAGGACTTTTTAAAAAGGGAATCAAACAACTGCTTATTATTATTTCATTGATTAGTATTTAAGATTTTTTTTGGAGATCTATCTAAATAAAATATTTCATTACTTTTCAGTCCCCCTAATATATTTATTGTGCGTCTATATATATTATTGAGATTAATTATTTCGTGCGTGGATCGAAAAAAAAATATGTCGCGTTAGTACGAATGCGAAAATTTCAAATTTCCGCAAACTTGTCTCTATTATACGTGTCCAGAATGGCAGAGCGTTTCAGTGATTACATTTTCTGGACAGCCTCCGGAAGCTATGAACCAAATTATCGGAGCGAATGAAACAGTCTCGTAATCTGTCCTGACATTGAGGTAGTTCGCTGATGAAAAAAGTTAACCTGCCGACAAACTCCTGATGGAAAACAGGAACAAAACTTTTCAGCTGGATGTACTCGCGTTGTAAGCAGCCAGCACTTGTACCGTTTTAAATGCCGAGATCAAAAAGTTTATCGAGTCTCGAGACTTTATTTCGCTATTCAATTCCGCAAAAAATAAAGTAAAATTGCTTATCCCTCGGGCGATGGCGTCGACTTTTGAATTTTCAAGTTGCCGCTTATAACCTACTTACTACTTATTATGTAGATATACATTTTTTTTAATATTAATACTGTCGTCTCGTATCAAACTTGTTGCGAATTCGTGTAAAGAATATGAACTCGCGCTTAAAAAAAAATAATTACGTGACTCGATTCAATTACAAACATTTTAATTGAACTCATCAATTGTATCGGTATTGTTTAATTATCTCATCAATTTTATTTTGAAGATGGATGACTCGAAATTGCCCTCTGCCATAATAACGATATAATGCAAATTACATACAGCAGCGTAAGCCGGTTGAGTAATTCAATAATTGTAAATTTAAATTAAATTCGAAAGGTTAATGGATTCTCGGAAAATTCTTACATCTTTCCCTGTGCAATAATTTATGCGGAACATTTTTTAAATACGACTATGATAAATTAAAACGCGCATATTATTTCTTAAGTTTTTCGACATTTTCGCCGAAATACTAATTGCGAATTTCAGTACGGATTAGATAATGGAGGGATATCTGAGAGCCGCTTCCGGTCTATTTTCAGAAATAATCCTTGTATTAGCTCTTGAGAGAAATTTGAAATTATTATTTTATTTTTACATACCGTCAACTAAATTATTTCGCGGCTTTTACATGGATTTAAAAGCAATTATCAAATGAAAGATTTAGAAAATAAAAATGATTTTTAGAGATGTTATTATTATTATTTAGAACGCCGTTGAGAATTCCAATCTCAGAAAGCTTTCAGTGAAATTTTAGTATATGACGTTAGCTTTATGGTGTGTTTGTGTATGGCTATGTGCGAAATTTAATTACGCCAAAGTTTAACCATTGCCTGAACAACTTCGCTGTCACCTTGTACTCGAGCACCTCTAAAACTGTGGCTCGCATTTTTTTTATTATTTAATTTAGACCATTCTTTATATTTTTACATACACACGTGTCTGTGGAGAAATTTGCACAAGAATAGGATTGATTTAAACCTGGATTAAACATGCGACCGTCTTTCAAAAACGAGCTCAGGGCCCAAGTCTGATTAGATTACTTTCTCTCCCCCCCCTCTCTCTGGAGAATAATATTTCACCTTTCCATTCTAATTGTGTGGGTGTGTTTAAAAAAATCGTATGTTATACAGAATGATGCAAAAATATAAAATGCTAGCTACGAATAAAATCGCCGTTTTATTAATTTCGCGCGCATCTTTTATTTTTCTTTATCTGATTAACTGCTTTTGAAATTCCGTTATAATAAAAAATATTCAGTTAAGAGACAAAACACGACGAATCTCATTTTTTTGTCTATAAACTCCTGTAGAACGGAGAACAAATGAAAATTCATAAAAGCGAGATTCAGACAATAAGGCAGATGTAACAATAACTCCCACTCAAGTCCTTAATTTTTTTATGGTGCCTTTCGCTGGGCCTCAACCTTGTCATGTTTCAAGATGAGGCAGTGTCTATCAACAAGTTTTAGACGGATTTATTTGAGTTTTGTCTTAAATTTTTCTAATTGATAATCAATTAGACAATCCAACTCGGGCCTAACATTGTAATGGTTGTTCCT
>JAGXCT010033355.1:0-42757 GCA_022495035.1 Philopotamus ludificatus | reverse complement strand
GAAAATAAGCCCTAGCGTGATTTTCAAGATTTTTAGTAATATAAGCCCTCACCCGAAAATAAGCCCTAGTTAAAATAATGTTAAAAATGTACGTGGAAATTTTGTGAAGCCTGGGCTATAATAAGTTGTGAATTGGGTGAAGAATTCACGAGATAATATAACTGACAGTCGTGTTTCCAATGCACTACGAAAAGGCTATTTAGACAAGAAATATTTATTTAAGGTTAGCTATATTGCAGGATATGAGACATTCGGACCATCGATTCAACAGCAAATAGATTTGGAGGAAAATCAAAACGGAATTCAGGATTTGACAGGTTCCAGAAGAAGATGACTTGATTGTATTCGAATAAATTTAAATACCTTTATATTAGTATCTATAATGTACCTATAGTACCAAAAATGTACATATTATATGCACAAATTCCTATGTATTTTTCTACAAAAAAATATTGAATGAAAATATATAAATCTACTTGAAATGAAACACAACTATCTACCATAACATTAAAATTGATGGTCAGCATCTTATTACATTTTTTATACTACAGTCAACATAACCCTGCATAGAGTTGACTAACACCCCAATTGAACTTTGATTAATACCCCACAAAACAGTGCAAAAATATGTACATGTTGATGTACACACATCCTTGTGTGCATAAATAAATCTGGTCTCTAACGGATTTCTCACCCACAGAGCCAGTATACCCTGGGAAGGAAAACCCTAATCTGTTGACCAATAATCGGTCTAGTCTCGATACTTTCGCTCTTCTTCCTTCTTTCTAGGGGACCCCTCTCTGAGGAGGTCTTTCCCATGATGAAAGGATTGCTATTGCGCGACAGGGCTAATAATCACTTGCGACCGGCTACTTGAGACTCGTTTTGGGCAGATGTGCATATGTATGCCTGTGTATATCTATATAGGTGTGCGTGTGTGTGAGGTCGCTCATACCTGCTTGTCACTCGTGACTCGTTATAAGCAGACATATGAGAGAACAAACGAATACCGGGGCTTGTTTGCCTGGACACAGTCAGAGGGGTAAATCCGGCTCTGTATGGTAGAAGATGTACGTCAATGCCAGCAATGAATTGAGAAACTCTTTACAAAAAAACCGCATACCAAGACGGCTCAGTTGCCAGTATGGACACGAAGGGCTGCCCTCGTCACGTGTGAGACTCAGGTTCCTTTGGCCTCGACTACCATGCGAGAGTCTGGTGGAGTCCATGCCCTCAGCAGTGAGAGCCTTGTGACTGGCAAATAATGATGATGATGATGATAATACTACTTGAAAAAATAAGCCCTCCCCCGATAATAAGCCCAAGCACGTTTTTGAACCAAAAAAGAAAGTAAGACAGTGTCTTATATTCGGAAAAAGACGGTAGTTCTGTCCGTTTTTTGAATAACACAAAATAATACATTTTCATACCTTCTATAAACTTTATCGAATAATATAATTTCCATGATTATTTATAACTTCTTGCCAGCGTGATAGCAATTTGTATATCTCATTTTTAAAAAATGGTTTATCCCTAGAGGCGAAAAATTAACGCAATGTTTGTCTGATATCTTCTTCGTTCTTTGTATTTTTTGCCCTTTGAAAAACTTTGTAAGGACAGAAAAAAGTGATAATCAAAGGGTGCTAGGTCCGGGTAGTATGGCGAGTGCGACAGAATTTCCCAGTCTAGCTCTGCGGGTTTCTCAATCATTCGGATTCTTCTCACTTAACTCATGTGGCACCCATTTCGAATATTTACACACCAATCATAGTTTCCGAACATGTCATTGTTGCGCTGAATCAAGCCTTTCTGCTATCTCCGATGTTTTCCTATGAAAGAGAGACCATGCTCAATGTAGTGAGGCGGTCCCCTGGCCCCCTCTGTCACCAGGACCTTGTCTCCTCCATCCCTGCTTACAGGGCTTTTGTGACTTACGCCGGCCAGGTCGGAGCGAGACTCTCCTCCCTTAACACACTACCCTTGCCTTCTTAGGCGTATTTTGTTGATGTTGTCAATAAAGGAATTTACTCTTATATGATCTTGACAGAAATTTCCGGTAGACCTATTATATAAATGATTTATATATTTTTTACAACGTTTTTAAAAGCAATGAATAATATATGACATTATTAAAAACGGCGCAAAATGTATGATTTTATTGCCCAATTCTTTCGCGTTTTTCGTGGTAAAAATATTTTTTATTGTGGCAACACTGTCTTGTCAATTGTCAGGTTTGTGTTTGTCGTTCATTGGAGGTATTTTTCATATTATTTTCAATATTTATAATATTGTAAGCCTATATATTTAACAATGAATAAACGTAAGCTTTAATTGTATTGTTGTTAGCTAAAACAATGCTTTTGTGGTCATTTTTATGATATCATTGGAATATTTAGTGTATTATTAAACATCCTCTGAGACAAGATCGTTTCGCTACTGATTGTATTTTTTAGATGTTTAATCGTAATATGCATTTTTTGTATCATTAGATGAAAACGAAGAATACATAACAAATCATTTGACAGCTAACCTAAAAATATTTATTTGATTTCAGGAATAAAATGCATCGGCCGTCTTAAAAATATTCAACATGGGTGGTTGTAAATGTTCGTACATTTCGTGTTCGAAGACGACCGATGGAAAAACTCACTTTTTCCATTTCCCAGTGAAAGATCCAGCCAGATGCCAACAATGGATCGTAAATTCAAATCGTAACGATTTCAATATGTTTAGAACCACGCAGTTAAAAAATAAAGTGGTTTGCGAAAAACATTTTCCTGAATCTATGTTCATGAACTATAAGGTATTTACATAGTAAATGTTATTTATTTATTTATTTGAAGAAATAGTATGTTTAATATTAATTATATTTTTAGCATGAACGATTAATACATACTGCAGTGCCTATCAAAGAGATCGTCAATGACGGAAGTGAACAAAACAATCGCAACGTATCAATAATAGACGAGAATGTTGAAGACTCGCCTAAAATATTGACGAATCCCGTTCCCAAGGATATAAATATTAAAAATTTAGATGCCAATTCCAATAAAAAGGATAAAGAAATGTCTACGTTGGCCGTCAATGTTTCGCCAATCACCGGTTTGTCGTTTTTTAGTCCCCACGAGAAGAAATCAAATAGTGCTCCATATATTGAAATTCTGACGAGATTACACCACAATAAACCGTGTATAGTGAGTGCCCCAAAGCCGACGCCGACAACGGTAATACAAAATAAATCCTCCGTTCTTAGAGAACAAATGAAAACTTCGAATAATAACAATCTGAAGAAAGATTTGGTGTTTGAAAGAGTCGAAGTGGAGAAATCCGCTGCACCGATAGAAACTCCTGTTTTTGTAGCGCCGTCGAATGTCAACACAAAGCCGGAAAATGCCCAAAATTTTATGAAATTAAAAAGGAAACCTATATACATGCGGAATTTACCGATCAAATCGGAAAATTCTCCGATGCCTCAGAAAATCGTCAGAAAATATACAAACATATTGAACAAATCGTCTTCGGTGCCTGTAGAAAATAAAAATAGTCATGTGCCCGATTTCACTGGGAGAAACGTCGAAATGGTTATCGATAGTGAAATTTCAATAAATCCCATTCCTAATCAGATTCCGATTGAAGAAATTCAACAGAGCTTCGATATGGAAGTTTTAGAAAAGAGCCTGATCAATAAACCGATCGATGGTGTTAGCAATTTGCAAGAAAATGATATAATTATTCTTCCCATGGATTCGGACGTTCAAAACAAAATTTCTTTATATAACATCTGCACCGAGAATACGTCTCAATCCCATATGGATCAGAATAATATGATATATACAAATTTAGTCAATGAGAGTACCAGAATGTTGAACGAAATGAAGACGATTCAGGGAAAAATTGAAACTTTGAATACGGCACGTGAGAACATCGAAAGGAGACGTCCTATAGCCAAGCGAGTTGTCAAGACGCGGAAATTTCATCCGTTATCCAAAGCCAGTTTGTATGCGCAGATCGTACCGTTTTTAAGTCCGGAGCTCGCGAAGCAAGTCCACATGGAAATGTTTCCGTCTTTGCGTCGGATGCACAGAAATTGCTGAAACAATTATGCCATATTTTTAATAATTTATATGTACTGTGTTTACATTGTTTTTGTATCCATTGTTCCAATAATATGTTTTTCTTTGTACATAAATATTTGGTCGATTATCGTGACAATATGTTTATTATCGTGGTTATATATTATGTTTCATCTCGGTCAAGTCGTAAATAATTTCCACCATAACATTGTTATTTTTTTTGTGTAATTAAAAATAATACAACCTTTTTTGTTAATGATATCATCATCATCATCATCATTATTTGCCAGCTACGAGGCACTCACTCGCTGAGCGTATGGGCCTTACCAGAGTCTTGAATGGCAGTTGCGGTCAAAGGAATCCGAGTCTCACATGTGGCGTGAGGGCTCCTCTTTCGTGTCCATACCGCGTGGACCCCAGCCCGTCTTGTTATGCGGTTTTTTTGTAAAGAGTTTCCCTCTCTTGGCCATTGCTGGCATTGGACGTGTATCCTCTACCCTCATTATTTAGTATGTCTTGTTCTCATTAAGTCGGCAATTTATTTACTTCTTAAAAAAGATGAAAATCTGATCCGGAGCTATGACAGGAGAGTGAGAAAGCCGTGGTAGAGTTGGTTACGATCAGTGAGGGATAGTGATTTTGGGGCCTGATCCTAGTAGCATATATTAGGTTGATGCATAAGTAACGTCGTATTTTTTCAAGAAAACAAAAAATATTTTTTTCGCATATACTTTATTTATTTAATTAATTACATAATTTCCATTATTTTTATTGACTTTCTCTAATCTTTCTGTCAACTTTTTTATCCCATTTGAATAGAAACTTTCGGGTTTCGATGCAAAGAACGTGTCTAGTGCTGTTTTCACCTCCTCCGTTGTTTTAAATTTTTTTCTATTTAAATAATTTTGTAAAGATAAAAATCAGGAGAGTAAGGTGGATGCTTTAAAACACCCCAATTTAGCTCCTTTAATTTATGTTGTGTTATTATCGCAGAAGGTAGCCGCGCGTTGACATGGGGAGAAGGCGACACCCTTAGATTGATAAGTTGAATTAGTTTTTTTTTATTACGAGTGCCGACTTTCATTTTTGAATCTCTTCACAGTATCTTTCAGCATTTATTGTTTGGTTAGGTGGCAATAATTCGTAATAAATAATGCCCTTCATATCCCATCAAACACAAAGCATAATTTTGGTTAAATTCAGCTTTGGGAGTGGTTAATGGGACTTGTCCTGGCGTGGCCCAGTGTCGCTTCCTTGTTTTATTATTATACACAACCCATTTTTCATCTCCCGTCACTAGTCGATGCAAAAAGGGCTCATGCTCTTGTCTCGCAGACAAGGAAAC
This sequence comes from Philopotamus ludificatus, assembly GCA_022495035.1. Lineage (NCBI taxonomy): Eukaryota > Metazoa > Arthropoda > Insecta > Trichoptera > Philopotamidae > Philopotamus > Philopotamus ludificatus. Next base: position 37,339 of record JAGXCT010033355.1, on the reverse strand, counting down.
ACATGTCGTAACTCGGTCTAACAGATTTGCGGGTGACAGATTAAATGCGAGACCCACCGTGCGTCCTTGAAGCATTCAATCGCGATGCAGATGCCTCACCACCGTGGATTGATGCGATACCCGCTCGTCAATGCGATGTCCCTGGTATTTTGACGGGGATCAGCCTCAAGTATGGCTTTTAGTACATCATCATCGGTGGTTGAAGGGCGTCCCGATCTTTCTTCATCAGCTGTTGATAAATTCCCAGATCTGAATTTAGCAAACCATCGTTGACTGTTTCGAACATCGATAGCACCTCTGCCGTACACATCACGTATGTTTTTGGTTGCCTCAGTTGCATTGTGGCCTTTATCGAATTCAAAAAGTAAACAGTGTCGAATATGCACTCTTTTCTCTGACATTTTAAAAATTCACAAGGTCTCTGTATAGCTCAACCGCTAACGGTAAACTGAAATAAATGTTAGAAGAATCCCTCCTTTATATGATACAAAAACACCATTAGAACATCTGTTAACACAGTTGGTGAAAAAAATATACCACAGTCTACGTAAAAATATGACGTTACTTATACATCAACCTAATAATTGAGGGGGCGATTTGTATTTAAAAGAAAGCTCTTTCAGCTTTACAGCTCGTTATCGGCATTGTTAAATAGAGTATAAAAATTTGTAAAAATGTCTATGAGATTTCTGTTTTAGATTAAATTTTGAGGCCCCGAATAATCGGGGGCCTCATAGCTATAAATCCGCCACTGGCTACGATAGCTCCAAAATTTTATATTGTCTGCTGATTATTTCTGTATTTGTAACTTTTTCGTGAATCGGCACCGTCATCTCCATTTTTGATCCGAATTGTGGCTACTACGGTGGAGCACGTGTCGGTCTTCATTTGGTCGCATCAGCGTCCTGCCCTTTCCACCGCGTTTCCTTGTACGTTAATAAGCGCGATGATCTTCTCCAGGCTATCGTTTCTTCTAGCGAGGTGCCCAACGTAGCAAAGAATCCTCTTGATGCATGTAATAGAGTCGGTCATCTTTATCGTTCCCCATTTCTTTCAGGACAGACATGTTTGTACGTTTATCGGTCATGGAGTTAATTTTTTTTTCTTGATTTCCTTCATTGTCCAAATTTTTACGCCGTGTCTAAAAATGGATAATACCAGTTACTGCAACAAACCTTTTTTTTGTCTTTTTTGATATGCGTTTTCAGCAATCTCAATTTGATTTCTTACTTCTGGCTCACAATTTCATGCTACTCGTAAGTGGAGATTTAAGGTAGAGAAATTCTTCGAACCTTTCCAGATCCGGAAGATTAGCGGATCTGGATAGCTATCGCTTCTATCGATCATCGGCTTAGCTTACGTTCCACTCTTTTCAGCAGTTCCACCATTTCTTCGCTTTGGAGAAGTAATATATACCTGATCAATTTTCATCGTAAAAATGTCATCATATCTTTTGATATTTCCGACTGTATTTGGTTCAAAATTATAGATACGTTGTTTATGTTTATGCTTTCATTGCCTTTTTTGTTTCAATGACATTTCAGTTGACACTGTTCAGCTGCAGATAGTTTTTTCAAACATTTCAACGTGTTTATATCAACTTTTTGATGAGTATACTGTTGCTCCTGGATTCGATGAGTTTGATATTGAAATTGTCATTTTTTGCAAACTAATATTTATAGAGGTAAATTAGATTTTTGCCCGCACGTAATGTGTTAAAATGGATATTTAATCATTCTATTTTGAATCTGCCTTCTTAGTCTTCAAAGGCTTTTCAGGCTGCAGAAAATGCGGAAAGAATTTTTATTGGAAAGAATTTTTTTTGGAAAGAATTTTTTTAGAAAGAATTTTTTTAGAATGATTTTTTATTTGAAAAGAATTATTTGGAAAGAAAGAACAAGTTATGTTTCTGTATTCACCAGAAATGGCCCTCTCTTCTTATTCCTGAATAGAAAACAACTATAAAAGGATGATGTTTTGCCATCATTGTGAAGATAAGGACAGAATCGCTGAAAGGACTTAGCCCTCTAATGAAAATTGTATTCTAGTGCTTTGAAGATTGAAAAATATGTATGAATTATTTAATGAGGGCAAAGATTTTTTGAGAAAAACAAAAATATCATTTAATTTAGATCAAACCTCGGATTTGTTGTAATTGTCTCGATTCGTTTTGACAGCTCGTGATGGATTATTCCTCGGTAATTACACAATACTCGTAACGTAATTCTGTTGTTTATCTCTTTCAATACATTGATTTTTTATTATCCTTTATTTTTGCTCATGAAAAAATAATTCTTTTAAGTAGACTTGTTGCGATATTCTTACAGTTATTTTTGATTTTGTTGCCAAGTCTTAAGACCTTAACCATTTCCCGGTTGATTTTTTTGTAAAAAACCTTTAAAAAAATGGTTTATTTTTATTAATTTAAATTAAAGCATATTATTACATAATCAAAAAAAATAAAGATTAACTCTTTGGAGTCCATCAAAATTTATTATTTAAATTTTTATAGCTTTTTTCTTTTTTTTATGATTTATTATTTAGAAATATTTTTGAACTTCGACATGGAAACACTTCCAAAAAATATTGTTCACTATTCAATTGTCCGTAATTTTATTTCGTTGCTGGAATCGATTTTTTATTATTTATTTATTTTATTTATTTATTATTTAAAGACAATGCGTGATTGGCATTACAGAATGACCCAGTTCGCCAATCACCAATTATGTATGGACCATCCCGCATATGTGCGTGATCGTCCAAAACTGTACATCTTTTTACCACGCACGAATGCGTGGTTGACCGGGAAGTGGTTGATAAATATTTATAGGTCACGAAATATGGTTGATGTAAAGTATATTGTGGATTGTGTTTCTCTAGCTTTATTTTAACGTCTTCATCAGAGTCTGCAATGAACTCAGATCGTTCATTAAATTACAAAGTCATCTAAACGAAAGATCGAAAAAAAAAATCTGATTTAGTTGCAACGGAAATTATTCACGATTTGACTAATATATTTTTCTTAAAATAAAAATACGTTTTTTTTGTTAAATAACTTTATTTATTTATCTATATATGGGATATTTATGGATGTGAAGTAGATACAATATAGATGATTTATGAAATTGATCAGTCATGTATGATAAAATCAATCTACTCAAATATTCTTTCGGATGAAAATTTTTCTTATATTAATTTACAATATTATATATTGATTAATGGACATTTTCATTTTGAGCATTTGTTTTTTTTGTTTTTTTTTAATTATATAAATGTATATATTTATATATATTGTAAGATTGTGTCTTATAGTAATTTAATAATGAATTATTTGCGAAATAATAGTAAATAATGTACATAGAGCGAATACATATTTAATATACAATGAATAAAAATGAAATATTAAAAGATAGAATCAGTGATACCTGATATGTGTAGTAGTGCGATAATGGCCATAATTACATCTCGTAATTATTCATGTAAAAGTTTAAGAAGAAATCACAGCCGAGTGGAAATGTTTTATTCGTCAAATCGTTTTTTTTAAATATTTCTTTTACATGTTAATTTTGAGATTTAATTAAAACGTACATGTTATGTTTAATTATAAATATGTTTGACATATCAGATGATTAATATATTTAATCAATATGTATATTTGATTTTGATATTATCGTAATATATCTTAAGCTTAATATGTATAATTGTAAAGAATAGGAATATTTCCTTTAATCATAATAATCATTATTGAATTGTAGCGTAGACGTTCAAGCGTATTTCTAATTTTATATAGATTTTTGTTAAACGATTTAAAAAAATAAAATGAAGCAAATATATTGATTAATCGTACAGACGGATTAATAAAATAGAGGTTTATTTCGTTTTTGTACAAATTTTGTAATCGAATATCGAAAAATTTATTTAATAAATCAATTTTTGAATTTAAATACGGTTATTTTATTTATTTGAATATTTAAAATGGTTGTACGTACGATAATAAATATATTATTTAACAACATGTACTTAGAATATATTTTTTCTTATATGGTATAGTGTGTAAAACAATTTTTTTTTATTAAAAATAATTTTTAGAAATTTAATCTCATGATTTGCCGAATATAATATTTTATGATTAAGCGAATCGCTCAGTGAATATTTTAACGGTTATTATTTATATTTTAATTTATCGTGTATTTATAGAAAATTTTATACGTGATATTTCCGATTTTTGGATACAGATGATACTTTTCGGTCTCCGACAGAGGATGTATCGAGTCTAAAGACGTCTAGGATGTATCAATGAAGTCTCAGCCTCCGTATTTGTGATTTTTTTCTATTCCTTCTTATTTATTTGGAGAGAATTTATTTTGGAAAGAATTTTTTTTGTAAAGAATTTTTTTTTTTAAAAGAATTTCTTTAAGAAAGTTATTAAAATAAATGTTAAATTTAGACGATGCTAACTTACATCTTGTTTTTTTAATCGTTTATATAAATCATTGTATGCAAAAAATATGTAAAAGACTTTTAATTGAATTAACATCTTGTTATTATATTTTTTATAGCTGCGTTAAAGCAGAAATGCACTAAAACAGTATCGGACACATATTTAAATAAATATTAAAACCAGACGTAGTCACATGGCCTCCTGTGACTTCATCCTATTCTTTCTTATTTATTTGGAAATACCTTTTTTTTAAAAAGAATTTCTTTTTGGAAATTTTATTTTTGGCTCTCTCAAAAATTGCTTTAAAAAGATTAGAAAAAGTGCTCGGAAAGGTGTCTGACTTAAATTTAGCAAGGGATTTTTCAGAAAAACATATTATTCCATGCTGATTAAGTCGTATCCTTCAACTGGGATATGATTAATAATGCTAGACATGATTTTCCGAGTTCAATTTCTATACATATCTTATTTTAAGATTGACAATCTTCATTTAAAGATCGTTCTGTTGTTGAAGATAATATAACTATATACTTCAAGTATACTTAATTTTTTTTTTTTGCTCCGTTAATATTTATTCCTGATTCCTTTATGCGGTAAAATATTAAAATATAATTTTATCGCAAAGAATATATTTTAACATCCATTTTTTATTATAATCTTTATCTAACATTTTGTTTTTTTGATCGGTTACATAAATCATTGTGTGAAAAAAATATGGAACAGATTTTTAATGGAATTAATGTCTCGTTATTATATTTTTTATTTATATTAAAGCAGAAATGTGTTAAAACAGTATCGGAAACATATTAAAAACTAGACGTAGTCACGTGGCCTTCTGTGACTTCTTCCTATTCCTTATTATTTGTAAAGAATTTTTTTGGAAAGAATTTCTTTTTGTACAGAATTTTTTTTGTAAAGAATTTTTTTAAGAAACATATTAAAATAAATATTAAAACTACACGTAGTAGACGAACAATATTCATAGCAGCATGGTCAATTTGCAATTCTAAATCGCGCTTAAAAATAATGCTTATTAAATATTTAGGAGGGTATTATAATTTTTATAACGACATTTAATCTACGTAGATTCCTCTATATCAATATGTAAAATATTGGTCAACAATTGACTAATTTATAATTTTTAATTCCCTTAACAAACGATAAAAATGTTTTGGTCGAAAAGATAAATAGAATTGTGATCTTATTATAATATAATTTATTATCATGTATCAATTTAGACGTTTGTGACGGTTAAATAAGTCCCTCTGCTCGTGCTCGGCCTCTCGATGCATATCGAATTGCGATGCATCCTACTGGCGGCGGACGCGCCGAGCATGTTCATTCTGCCGGGGGTGCCGAAGCCCCCCAGCGAATTTCCCCTCATATTCGACAGATTCGGAGAGTGGCCCGGGACATACGATGATTTGCGTCCGATGCACGATACGCCGAGCGAATTTCCGGGAACGAAACCGGCAGTGGGCGAGTGCGATCTGGAAAATGCCATACGATTGCATTCCTTCTCTTCCGATATGGCCTCGGCGATGATGAGCGATTGGATGTCTACGGCTGATTTAGTTTTGCGCGGAGTGTTGCCGGGGACAAATGCCATGGTCATCGTGCTGCCTACAAATACGGAATTCTGCAAAAAATACAGCCGATTAAATAAATATCATGTATTTTAATTACAAAGGCGACTGATGTGATTACCTGTCTTGGTCTAAGAAGTGGATGCGAGGGTGCCGAAGCGTATAATGAATTATCTCCCAGACACATGCGTGAAAATGACGTTCTGTGCTGTAACGTAATAAAAATCATTTAATTACAATATCATCTTAAATTCTTATGACTAATATGTGAGATTTATAAAGTCATAGTGCTCTGTGATTGTGGAATAATAATTGTTATTGCAAATGATAAGATTCTGTGTCAGATCATACGATAATTGTTATATAAATTTTAGGAAAATACAATTAATCAGCACATCTTTAGGATAAAACTATCATTTATTAATATATTATCGTCGATAATCTGATGATTGATTGGTATATATACGGCGGTCTAAAGCAATGAGTTCGTTATAACAGTATCGTTCTACGGTATTCATTACGATGAAGATCGTTTTACTGTGTCTGTCTTATTTGGCGATAGCGAGTGCGGGAACGTGTGAGTATTAACATTATCATCTTCGGTTCGCATACGAAGATTGTTCTAAGCGATTTATGCGTTTGTGCAAAGTGCGTGATGCTAAATATATTAACAAAAAAATATAGATATAAGCACTAATATTGTTTAAACATTTTCTAGTTACTCTGTAACTATGTCATTTTATTTTTATCGTAAAAACATACAATTAAGACTTGTCGTGTGTTGTGATGGCAAATTAATTATTTGTTCATCGTTTGATACGAGATCGCAGGAGACGGCACCGTCCTGTAAATAAGGAATTATTCCGTCTTTTATTTATAAATAATACATGTTTTACAGCGAAATGGAAAGACTTTCGAGTGAAATATTCTCCAGTCGACACCGGAGTCGACGTGAACTCGTTCTGGAAGATACATAATAATTTAAACGAGGCTTATGACAACGGATGGATCCGAGTTGACACGTCGAATGAGTTGAACGTCGTCACTGTATGCAGAACCGAGCGTGATCTCAGAGTATGTCCGATATATGACGGCAACGGATATATTGCTGGAATGCAGCTAGCGGTAAGCATTTGCGACAATATAATATGTTTTTTTATATTCTGTTGACACAAAATACACGGTTGATATAAACTTATCACCCCGCTCGCCTACCCTCCTCCATCCGGCGGCACCATATCCATCATAGCCGCAGACAAACTAGCGACCAGATAAGTCGATCCAAACAATTACCGACTATAAAAGCTTTTATCTATGCCTTAATTTACATCGTTATTTAACTTATATCATGTTAATTACTTTATGTATCTCGACCACCTTCTATAATTATGCTACAAATAACACAGAGAGTCAGAATATCTATTTAGGCGGGGCTTAGCCGCCAGTTTGAACTTGAAAAAGATATCGGAATGATAGGCACTCCTCTACCATACCATTACAATTGATGGTAAGCATCTTTTACAAATCCAATCTGTGTGAAATGATCTCGAAAAGGCTAAATCATTTTTTTTTATATTATAGTCAACATAATCCTGTATCCATTATGTCCAGTTGACACAAAATACATGGAGTTGACTAAAAACCGAAGAAAACTTTGATAAATTCATAACAAAATAGTGCACTCTTGGAAAAATATGTACATGTATCCTTATGTGCATAAACAAATCTGGTCTCTAACGGATTTTCTCACGCCAGAGTCAGTATGCCCTGGGAATAAAAACCCTAATTTGTTGACCAATAATTGGTCTAGTCTCGATACTTTCGCTCCTCTTCCGTCTTCTTCCCTTTTTTCTTCATCCCCTTCTAGGGGACCTATCTCTGAGGAGGTGTTTCCCACGATTGAAGGATTGCTATTGCGGGACAGGGTTAATAATTACTTGCGACTTGCTACTTGAGACTCGTTTTGGGCAAATGTGCGTATGTATGTGTATATATATTTATATTGTATGTATTTATAAGTAGATAACGCCTAGAGTTAGGTAAGCTCCCTTTTACTTGCCTGGACACAGTCGGGAGGGTAAAATCCGATACCAAAAGGGTAGAAGTGTTAAGGGGGCGCGACAGTAGTACCAAAAATGTATCCCACCGCTGCCACCAAATTGTTAAGGCACACGGACTCGAGTATCAAAAAGGTACAAGACCGCTGGCGCCAAATTATGATCGGTATTAAAGTGAAACACGCTTTGTTTAGACAATGATGTTTATTGAAGAGATACTGGTGTCGTCAGTTCGATAGATTTATCTCTGTTCTGATGGAAAATATTCTTGATACGGCGACAGAAGGTTCCCAAAGATTCCTTTGGTGTTGGATTCGAAGCAAAGTTTCCTTTACTTACGAAGAGATGATCTCTATATGGGTGTTATAAACCGGCACAGTCCGTCCGTATCATTTCTGGGCTCTCGATATTCTCGAGTGCCCTTGTCCTTCTTACGTAAAGTGTGACACAGAACATATTTTACGCGGGAAACGGTTCCCGTCAAAAGTCTGTGACATCATCGTCACGTGACTCACAAGATCGGGTGTAAATATGTCCCATTTTAGATTCGAAACACACATTCGCTCACGCCGTCATGGCAGCCACATCTCCGTGATTTCTCTCGTACCAGAGACACGTCTCTGGGATCCTTATCATCATCTCGTACCGGAGATTCGCATCTGGGATCTTTTCATCACACTTATTATCGAACTGACGACACCTGCAAACTCTTCAATAAACATTATCTTCAAAACAAAGCGTGTTTCACTTTGATCTCGATCTTCGAAGCGGATTGCCGTACCGAATTATCGAACATTACCGAACGGTTGAACGATTTGGTGCCAACGGTCGTGTACCTTTTTGATACGCGAGCTCGGGTGCCTTAACAATTAGAGGCAGCGACGGGTTACCATTTTTGGTACTACTATCGCGTCCCCTTAACATTGGTGGCGGCGGTGGGTTACCTTTTTGGTACTACTGTCGCGCCCCTTGGGAGTAAGACTTGAACTCTCATCTGATGAAAATTACTTCTGCCAAGGTATTATAAGTGTAAGTGTTGATCAACTACTCCAGCTCGATCTCAAGGCGTGATCGGCTTCCGATTTGTCGGAGTAGTGTCCAATACTTTGTCATCTTCTGGCGTCAAAGGGATTCTTCAATATTGTTAATTTTGAATTATGAACCACTTGCGTTGCTTTGACAATGACCGTGTAATTCTTCGGTTGCAATTACTCTATATTGCCCTTCTTTATTCTCTGAAGACACAATAGTCATTGTCGACTCCCGATATTAATTGTTTTATTGTTTCCCGGTGGTCTATATGACAAAGGAGGTCCCATTATTGATTATTCTGCGTAATGTTTAGTCCCCTTATATTAAACGTCGCCAATCAACTCGCTGTTGATAAATGGTGGTCGATTTATAATAGAAGATGCACGTCTAATGTCAGCAATGGCCAAGAGAGAGAAACTTGAAAGGGGAGCTCTCGCTCTCAGACCTCCCGACTTCCATTCGAGAGTCTGGCAAAGCCCATACGCTCAGCGACTGAGTGTCTTGTGGCTGGCAAGTGATGATGATGATGATGACGACATAATAATTAATAATATATTATATTTTAATAGGTTCCTCCTAGCGATGTCGAAGGACATGATATTCCGTACGATTTCAACAGATTCCCAATATTCGATAAAAAGACGATCAACGGAGAAATGTACTGGACCTCCACGTACTATTTAGTAAATCCCGATACACTAGCCGCGGGTGGTAGAGACAACGCTGATCTCATCGGCGAAGGATTGTGGTTGAAGAACGGCACTTCTTATACAGAAGTACCTACCGATGAAGACACCATTAACAATACATCGTCGTACACATGGCAAAATTGCATCCCGAATATGGGTAAGTCGATCGTTATTTTGAAACGTTTCATATTATTGATTGTCGCATTGTTTCAGGTAAACATTATTATAATAATATGACGCCTTTGCTCAGTTGCGAAGATACTCAGCCGTTCTTCTTGTTGGTGCAAGACGGAGATATGGTCGGCATAGGATGGCAGTTCTTCGGCAGAACAACGTACGTCGATTACAATTGGTACGATAGTATAAACAGTCAAGCCGTTCTAGCAGTAGTGCCGTTGGGTCCCAAATGTCTCTCGGAAGGTGCCGACAAGTACGGCGTCATATCGATACATATGTTTTTCGTCGATAAGCCGTGGACTATTCCTTGCAACCAGGAAACCGATAGTGTTGTACCATTGCAATTCGATGTAAGGCATTGATTTATGAATGAAAAATTGACGAGTTTTCAGTAAATATATTTGGATGTAATAAAAAAAATAGTTTTATTATTTTGACCTAAAAATATTTGATGGTGAGATATTGGAATCGGATAATACAATGTTTTGTAATTGAGTCCATATAGCATAGAATACCACGTTTATAAAGAAAGTGTTTCAGGTTAATATTAGCCAATTATACAAATGACCTTTTGAAAGGCAGCCAATTTTCTTTATAATCTAAAGCAGGGATCGACAATGTGGGCATGAGGGATATTCGAGCATTTTTTTACTTTAAAATCTGACAGATATTTGATAATTTGACAGGCGGTCCTCAATTTTCGTTCATAGTTCCTGAAAAAGGAGAAAAAAATATATATAGAGAAGGGTAATTTAAAGCAGTGTACAAGGTTTGAAAAAAAAAATATGCGGAAGTTTTTTATTATATTTTTTGGGAATAGGAAGAATTCGTGGGGGGCAATTTTGGCGAATACGGATGCTGAGGATACTGGATTTATACAGCTTGCGAAATTAAAAATTCCGTTCAAACCTTGAATTCCATTTTTTCTTTTTTTTGACCTTTACATTACATTTTTCAATTGTGAACATTTTTATTTATTTATTATTTATATTTTGACGATGATGAAATCATCGTCAAAACGTTATACTTGTTTTGACGATGATTTCATTTGCATGATCTGATTCTTAAAAATTCTATTAAATTGAATGATTAGAATATGTACGAAATAGCGAATTGTACGAAAGTAGAACGTATAGAAGTAGAGGAAGATTTCTAGGGCGATGAAGGAATCCTAAGGATGGAATCGGATGGATCCTGGAGGGCAAAAATTGGAGCAATGAGGAGCAAAGGTAGGCAATAAAAGGATAATAGTTTCATTTCTATAGATTTTTTTTATAATAAATTACAAACAATAGCCAAAAATATTTGATTACACTAATAGAATTTCCTAAAAATTCCAAATTACACTTATATAATTATTAAGAACGAAATTTATGATGATATTCTCATTATATAAATTATTTAATACGTAAAACCTAAACATCCAATTTAAAGACACGTTTTAGATTCCAAAAAAAAGAAATTTATTCATCTTCTGAGCGAATTTTGGATACTAGGATTTTTAAATCCAAATCGTATTTTAAACTCGAACTTTAAACTATCATCAGCTTGTAAAAATATAAAGAATCATTATCATTTATGTTTTTTTTGTATACAATGCTTATCAAAGATATCATCTATGATTAGAAGATAATAGAAGTATAACGAAAACGAGATATTTTCGAATTTTACTAGATGCGCGAAATCAATCTGCCACGGGGGTATAATGTGATGCGTCTCTGAAACTCGCACATCTTTTAAAATCTTTTACGAGCTTTGTATGCTAGGATTAATATTGATTTTTAAGTTATTTTCCCAAAAATATCGCGTATAAAGATACGGATTAAAGAAACAAGCGATCAACCTAGGCCTACTTATTGTGGACCACATTTTTTATTTTTTTTTCCTAATAACTATTTTAATATAAATCATACATGTTACAAACTTTTTGTATTTATCTAAAATAGTCTAAAGAATAAATATAAATAATCATTGACCTTTATTATCTGTAATTGCGAAAAAAATAATAATAACAATTTAATTTTACATGAACACGGACGGCATGTGCAAGTGCGAACGAGAAAAAACATAGTGCTGTGCAAGTGGTGAAACCACATGCGCCGAGCCGGAAGCGTGCCTCAGTCGCAAGTATATCATGAGTAACTATTTTTATTCTTAGATACATCCATTTTTAAAACAAATGTCAAGGTATTATCAAATAATTTATCAATATTTTGACTTGAAATGATTGGGGTCTATTTTCATACATTCATTTCATACAAAATATGACCAGAGCCGTTGGTTTAGAGCCGCCGCAACGGATCGGTATATATAAATCATACACGTCATAAACTTTTTGTATTTATCTAAAAAAAGTCTAAAGAATAGATATTATAAATAATCATTGTACCGTATTGTCTGCAATTGCGAAAAAAAATAAAAACAACAATATTCGCTGCATTTGACACGCCCGCAATGTTTTATCTCGCTTGCATTCAGTACGAAGTGCGAGTGAAACGAGAACTTTATCGGAAATATCGATCAAGTTATGAAGCATATCATAAAAAAATGTCAAAATATTGATGATGAACTTATCAATATCTTGATTGGGGTCTCTGAGCGACCCCCTTCGAACGACGCGGTTGTTTTCGAGCCGCCGTGACGTACGGGTTAAACGATAGATGATTAAGAACGTTTAGTCTTTTCAAATTTATGAAATTTTAAATTGTGTAATGCTGTTTGAGCTGATACAGTCCGTAGTAAATCTATTTTTTATTTCTAAAATGTAGAGAATCATTATCATTTATGTTTTTTTGTATTCTATATATGATCAAAGATACCATATATGGTGAGAAGATAAGAAAAACATTACGGAAATAGGAAATTTCGAGCTTTTACTAGGTGCGTGAAATCAATCTACCACGAAGGTACATTGCAGGTTACGTACTATATGATTATACAGTAAAACTAAATAAATCCAAATATATATTGCGGTTAAAGTGATTAGGTTTTTCACTTTAAATTAACCCCTTTGAATGTCAAATTACCCCTTTTGCAAATCAAATTGGCCCTTTTGCATTTCAAATTAACCCTTTTTTATGAGACATTTAAAGAAAAAAGGTTTAATTTAAAGTGCAATAGGGTTAATTTAAAGTAAAAAACCTATATTATATATAATTCAAAGTTGTCCTTTTAAAAGGGTAGTTTTTTTTACCGTATTATTTGAAAACCATGGAAAATTGTTAGAACACTATGCAAATTACGTCGATTTGTTGTATTATATTTAATATCGGAGTGTATCGTGACGCAATTATAAAGCCATTTCGCCGCCGATTGGGAATCACTGGTTTGGTTTGCCTCGGGGCAGCACTGTAAACGATACAATGGATATTTTCGACGCTGTAAACACCGGAAATGTGCGTTTTGTGTGTGTTATCTTGGCAAGGCAAATGTTTATCGATACCAAGACTGGCCGCACATAAATATTTTATTAATTCCGCGTACATTATTAGGGCTCTCGATTATGCGCCCTACACATGCAATACCTGTCTGGCCATAATCATTAAAATATAGGAATCGTCGGGGCCATACACACATTCCGGCGGCGGAAGTACGATATATCGGCCCTAATATGTCGCCGATACGATGAAAGCGACGAGATAAATTCTGATATTATGATTAGGCCTTCGGTTTAACGGATTATTTCGAGCAGGCGGGGGGGTTGTGCGTAGATCGCATCGGAAACAAAGAACGGTCATATGTGAAAAATGAAAAATATTTCCTTGAAGCTGAAAAATTGCTCGTCTCCAGGACATTATATGAAGAATTCGATGCGAAATATTTCATATGACCCATATATCACACTGAAAACGACTATTCTCAAACGGTTCCGTTTTAATAAATAATTATTTAATGGTACGTATTTTTTATCAAATACACCCGCGGCGGATTCATTTCACGCACCTAGAAAAAAGCACTATTACATATTTTTTAATGTAAACCAACATCTTGGGTTTCATAGTGATCGATAATGCAATGGTTTTTATTCCATTGTGTTTGTAGTATTAAAAAACACCATATTTTAAATGTAATCAAATAAAAAAAACGTGGTGTGGATAGGTTAGGTTAGGTGCAACAGCCCTATTGTAGAGCCATGGCCGCATCCAACATCCTTTTCCATTCTATCCGGTCTGCCACAACGTCGCTTCATTTTCCGGTACGTTTCAATGTTGCAGTATTCGTCTGTGCATAGTCCAACCACCTCAGCCTTGGTCTTCCTTTTCCTCATCAGAATATGTATATAAAATCTTACTTTCTTAGATGTCTTATATCTTAAGGGCGTGATGATGATTACTATGTTCCATTTACAATAGTCTGAGGAACTGTCTCGCGGCTTCCATCTCTTTTCATTGTTTAGTGTCAGCTACTTTGTCTTGTTAGAGCAACCTTGAGTAGGTCTTGACGAATTTGTCCATTTTCTTCATCATCGCAAGTCGCACAAACCTTTTTCTTAACAATCCATTATATTTCCTGCCTATTCTTTATGCCAAGAAGTTTCAGGATCCTCTTCCTCATGTATCCATTTTTCCTACTACACTCTCTAATGACGACGAAGTAATCTAGAGCAGATATAAATCTTAATGGTTTGCATCAGTAATGTTTCTTTCACACCAGCGAACATTTATGAGTGAATTAGAAAACTTATTTATTTGTACTAATTATTGGATAAAATCGACGGTTTGAGCATCCCTGATACCAGCACCTCATTTTTGAGGATCGTGACCATTCTTGTTCTGAACCTTCTTGATTTTGTCTCAGGATTTACAGGATTCTCTGTATTCTGCATCCAGCATCGCAGCTACTACAATGGAGCCTGTGGTGGTCTCCACTTGGTCGTTTCAGCGGGTGGGCGCCCTACCCCTTTCTATGGATTCTTGTACGTTTCCAAGTGTGATGAGCTTTTTCAAGCTATCGTTTCTTCTGGCGAGATACCCAAAGTATCGAAGAATCCTTTTGAGACACATGGTAGAAAGTCGGCGTTCTTTGTCGTACCCCATTTCTGTTAGACAGCTTTGTGCGTTTAGCGGTTCATGATATTCTCAATAGATGTCTCCAGCACCACAGTTCAAGGGCGTCAATTTTCTTTTTTATTTAAAAAGACAGAAAGAAAAAAAAACTTCTTAATTTAAACACCAAGGGTCCCAACGCCTTGCATCCTTTTGCCTTAGGGTTTCTAATAAATCTTTTGCTCCTCCATTTAAGCCATGATTAAATTCAACCACTTACCGTCATCCATATTGGTTTTTATTTTCTATTCATAGGAAGAAGTCAAAGAATCCCCTTTCTTTCGTAACTTTACGGTTTTCTGCTCTTTCTTTCTAATGTTTGCTACCTTCAAACTGACCTCGATGAATTATTTTTTTCTCTCTAACTCTCCATAACATCCTCCTCTATTCATATGAGAACCATCAAAATATCATTTCAGAATATTCTATACTTTTCTTGCCTCGTGTCTTGAACTGATTAGTCCTTTACCTACTCCAACTATTTTTGGGAACATTGGTTTATTTGGGTAGTCATAAAGTAATTTATTTCAAAGATAGTGTGATGTTGGCTATAAATTTATATTCATTTAGAACTCGGGTGTTTGAAGATGATTGACTTTAGTCGTCATTGGATGTAGTAAATCTAAGTATTATAATCAAATTTATCTTTTTATTTTGTATTATATAGATTCATCGTGTCATAAACGTGTCTATCCTGAAAGAAATGGAGAATGATAAAGATGCCCAACTTTTTCTGTCTCAAAAGAATTCTAGGAGACTTTAGACATCTGGCTAGAAGATGCGTTAGCCTGGAGAAGTTTTTCGCGATTGGAAACGTACAAGGACGCAGGGGAATTAGATCAAGCGAAAACCGCCACGGCCTCCACCGTAGTAGCTGTGATGTAAGAATATAGAAGATCCTTATAGAATAGAACCAAAATCAAGAAGATTCTGAACAAGAATGGTCACAATCTTCAGAGTGTGTCGACTCAAGAAGAAGACTCATTGCTCAGAACAAGGAACCACAGATGTCGCTAGTTATGCTATATTATTATTATACGTGGCATTTTAACATTGAGGCTGGTCCTTGCCACCTGTAGAACACCTCCGTCTCAACCATGATGTCATGACTGTGACGGACGTTCTCCTGGCTATATTGGCTACCTTGGTTATCTTGGCTCTTCGAATACGAGTCAGGTCGCCAGCCTCAAGCCCGGGAGCCGAGCTGTCACGTGTGGATTGTAACAATAATAATCAGACGAGGTTAGGCCTGGCCTGCATTTAATTCACGGCCCGATCAAAGCGGGCGTTCCTAAAAATACTATTCGACAAGAAGTCACCGAATTGGCCTGGATAGCGGCCTGGCTCATCATAGCTCCGTAGAATCTACGAAACCATGATTTTGCCTTACCGCCATCGCCGCCACGTCTAATACCGGTACGCGACAATATTCGACATGACTATATATGTCATAAAATTGGCGTCAATAGATGGCGTTACGTACAAAAGAAACTACATAATGTTTTTCGTAAATAAATGTATAATAGGGACCCCAAGGATTTGGGATCTTCAGTAACAACTCTTACTTCACTATATATTGCGGGGATTATAATCAATAAAGTGTATCAAACTACAGTAGTGGTTTTATCAAGTGTCCAGCTCACTCATTTATTTATTTTATTTATTTATTTATTTATTTATTTATTTATTTATTTAAAGACAATGCGTGATTGGCATTACAGAATGACCCAGTTCGCCAATCACGCATAACACATAATAATACGAGAAAAAATAAATAACACAACAACAACATATATTGGCAATAAATTGAAGAAAAGAATTCATAAAATTTCATATAGGATATCAACAAAACATTATAATTTGACATCGAATATATCCAATATATCTACCAAATGGTTGAGCAAAGTAATAGCCTACATCGGAGAGTTTCTGAGTGAGCCTGTCCTCGCCTTTGGCGGAAGAAAGCCACGTGGAACGGGTTCAGATGGTAGCGAGGTGGCGCCCATAAGGGCAACTCGCACAGTACAAGGGGTTATGTACTGCGCCAACCAATAGCTTTGAAGAAGCGCTTCGGCTAAGTAAATCGATCTTCTTTTCTCAAGGGTTATATATCTAGGCAACCCTGCACCCATGCGCTGGGGTATATAAATCCTGGGTAGAATCCAAACTCCTCATGTAGAGATACCCGCAGCCCTTCGTATCTTCTAATCTGAGGAATTCGAGGCGTCATAAGGTTCATATAATGGTAACTGACTTGCTGTAAGCTCCAAACCAAGCATCGTATAGCACTCGTATGACTAAGGTGCTACGTATGTGGTGAGAATTTCTCATCATCCTTAGTCCCTGAAATAAAGGTATTTATTGAACTCTTCGAATTTTTTATTAATCTATCATTTTGGCTGTAGATTATTTTATCTATCCAGCTTAATTTCTCTAAACAGATCAGTTTTCTTTAAGTTTTCCATTGATGCTGTATTATTATTGCTAAACTATTATGATTTTGATTAAATTATATATCGGTGTTTATACAACAGGGCGTGGGTTGAGAGGGTTGGATTTAAAATAAATATTATTACCCAATAAACGTATTTATCTGGTATTCCTAGCTCGTTTCGAAATCTGTTTAACCTTCCGACTTTCATTATTAATACATTACAAGTTTACATGTACAAAGTTCAAACGAACAAGAAATGTTCTCATTAACGTAAATTATTTGATTAAAACTTGAGCGTTAATTTCTTGCCATAATTCACTAGTTCGAGTGTTAAATTTAACAACCTAAAAATGAATATTGCTCAACTTTGGCACGCGTCGAGGGCTGGATGGGGATGGGGATGTTTTAAATCATTTTAGAAGTATTAGTTTAAAAAAAAGTCTGACAAGGAAACCGTTTTAGCGAATTTTATTGCCGAAATGATAAATGGCGTGGAATGAAAAAAAAAAGATTCGGCCACTGCGTAGATTCGCGAGGAGTGATGCAATTTGTTAGCGACTCCGGTTAAAAATCCGGATTTATTCTGTACGTCATCCAGTTTCAATGGTAAAAAATATCTATATACAGGGTGATCTAACAAGACTTAAAATAATGTATTTTCAAAACGGAGTGTCCTGAGAAGAGGAATAAGAAGGTAATAGTTAGCCTCATCTGTCCCTGGATGATCAAGAACGACATCGTAAATAAATTGAAGACACCTCAGAAGATTATGAGGAGTTTGGAGGATTCAGACTTGAATAAAGGGGTCGTGGCTGCTAGAAAGATACAAGATGGATTCGAATAGTGAGTGAGGAGTAATACTGCAGATCTGAGAGTGATCCAAAATGTATACCAAAAACGTTTAGCGACCTTAGTTAAGTCCTAGTTGACCATAAACGTTCCCACAAGATTCTGGAACAGAGCAATTGGTCAGAAAAATCTAGATTTTTTTTTGGCCACGTTTTCCATATATAATATATGATCTCGTCTGACTGTAATCCTTTGACTAGTATGTGTAAGGTGTGAATAAAAGGACCACTACTAAGACTGAGTCAAGAGAGAGAGAACTTGCCAGGATCTTCAAGATTTATCTCCTTCATTAAATAAGGTATACAGTCAAACCTGTAATTGTGCGGTGGATAGGGACCGCATAAAAAATATATCTAAATAGAAAATCGCTTTTAAATTTATCTTTTTGGTATCCCTTTTTAACCTAGCCGAGCCGTTGGGGTCTATTTGAGACCCCATTTTTTTTTATTTAACTCTAATAATTCTTTTAAAATAAATCCTACATGTCACAAACTTTTTGTATTTGCTTATAAAAGTATAAAGAATACATATTATAAATAATAACGTAATTATTCGCTTCTGTTGTCACGCGCGCGATGTTTTTTCTCGCTCGCATCCGGTACGATGTGCCGATTGCGAGGGAAACCGTGCGATTGACACGTGCAGCGAGAGCGGTAGTCGGCGGCGAGTCCTCAGTCTGCGGCTGGACATCGCGGAGTGCGCTTGTCATTCCCGCGTCATATTAATAAGTTAAAAATCCAAAAAAAGACCAAATTATGATTTTAAAATAATAATTTGACTTGAAATGCTTGGGGTCTATTTTCCATTATAAATAAACCCCTGCGGACGACGTGGTTTTTAATCGGTTTGTCAATATATTAGAAGAAATAAAGCTCTTTTTAATTGAATAGAACACTTTAGGGAAATGGATCAATTATATTAATGGTGTTTGAAAGTATTAACATATTTATGACGAATCTTGACATCCTCGCTAAAGATTCGAAATGAAAATTCCATAACTCTCCTCCCATGACACTTTCCAAATGACGTCACTGAATTGACCCACGAGCTGATATTAAAAAAAATAAATAAAAGTTTGACCCATTTCTCAAAATGGCTCACCATCACTGATACAGTGCAATTCATCTGTAAAGTAATTAGCTGAAAAAAGAGCGCATAAAAACGACTGTATTTATAAATTATTTTTCTCTTGTATTCATAATTTTCACTTCATTTTTAAAATTATAACTCATATTATTATTAATAAAAATATATAATAGACCCAAGATTGTATCTATGGATCAATCTACGAATAATGAAAATGGAGGAAGTTTGATTGAACAGTTAATTATATTCAACTCTCATCAATATTAAGGTATTTCAGGGCCAAAATTTCGTAATGGTTTCTCTGACTTTTTTTTAAATTCGTTTCATTCAGTTATTTTATAATATAATTGCTTTTCAGATTTTAATGCCAATTAAATGAGCTTTTATTCTATGGCTTAATTCAACCAAATTGATTTTATATATATTTTTTTTATATTTTCATCCGTCTCTCTATTTCTAATTATCTCGAGCTCTTGCTGGACCATGGAATGGGATCATTTAATTAGGAATTGTTTCTCTATAGTTTTAAATATATTTTATACAATGTTTATTGATATATTTTAAATGAAAAATAAATTATTCACAAGGCACATCATTAATAAAATTAGGATTAGATTATGCTTAACCCTTTGGTTGCCGGGCCTTCTGGGATTACTATTCCAGAAATGCCACGATTTTTAAATTAATAATTAAAAAGTAAAAATATTGCATTCCGAAATATACTCGTATGGCGGCGCCGAAGTGAGCTGTACTGCCGTTTAAAACGTTATATACCCCCCGAAGTACCTACCCCACAGACGGTTTCCCCAAAAAAGTATGGATACTTCATTGATTTCATCCGCTTGATCCAGCACATCGTAGAAAAATCCGATATATCGAATATCATCAACCAAAGGGTTAAATCGGACCCACAAATTATAGCTTTTGCGTTTATTACTGAGATACCGAAGGGGGTATCTCAGATACCCCAAGCATTTCAAGTTAAGATATTGATGAATTCTTCATCAATATCTTGAATTTTTTAAAAAAAATGAAATATTTTAAGAATAAAAATAGTTATTCATGATATTCTTCATAATATGGTCGATATTTTGGTATTTTTTTTAACTAATCAATAGTTCTCACGGCACGTGTCACTAGTACGTTTCACTGGCACTCGGCACATCGTACCGGATGCGAGCGAGAAAAAACATTGCGCCCGTAGCAACAGCAGCGAATATTGTTTTTATATTTCTTTTTGCAATTGCAGACAATAAAGGTAAATGATTATTTGTAATAATTATTCTTTAGACTTTCTTAGACAAATACAAAATTTTATTTTTATTAAAACGCTTATTTTTTTTTAATTATCGATTTATTTATTAAGGTTAATATTTTTATAATGAAGAAAAAAATATGTCCTTCTAGATTTAAACACAAATAATAATTATTGCATTAATATTTTTCCTCTTCAAACTCATATTATGTCTTTCAACATATTAAATAAATACAATAAATCAAAAAACGATGAATGAGTACGTTTTAATTATTATCCACAATAAAATAAATAATATATGAAATAAAGTCAATTTACATTTTCTAAGTTCTAGTCATTTTCTTTAGAAAAATGTATTGCAGAGCGAAAATTCCGTTACCGTCTCTCACAGATAGAAAGTCATAGAATTTTATTAGAAAAACTATAAATTTTATTCCATAAATGCGTCACGGGACCATAATTTTACGACGATAGATCGAGAAAGACGATAAAACGGAGAACGATGAATGGGGGATTATAAAACATTGTTCCTATGGGTATTTTGTTAAGACTATAAAAAAGAACGTAAAATGCGAGAACGATAGATTGGGTTTTAAGTGTACATAGAAGCTTCACAGTTTGATAAAAACTCCAAATAAATTTTAGATTATTATCCAGGGGCGGCTCGTCTTTATACACTGCGGAGCTGCAGCACCCCAAGGCAAATTCATGAAAAATATATTGTTATATATAAATAAATACGTGTCTATTGTTATATATTATGTATGCGAAAATATAAATATAATTTATATGTATTAATCTGGTTAGTGTTTACTCGCGCAGTGGAGCAAAAGCGCTGTCAGGGCTACCAGCGTCGGATATTGGGTGATTGCGGGGCGGCAACGGAGTGCGGGGGGGTCTCACAGCTAAGCGCCATATTGCGCTGCGCCTCTGTGCAGTTATACTAACTCATTGTACAGGTATATTGTACTGATTCACGGCTTCTTTAAATCATATATTGAAAAATTGAAAAAGCGTTTGATAAAGTCGATCATGCTAGACTCATTTTGAAATTGGATAGTTTTGGGTTTTCAGATAATCTCATACGTTTCTTCTCGAGTTACCTCACAGAGAGGAAACAATATGAGATACATACGGACCTCTAAAACGTGGGGCAATACAAGCTTACAATACACCTTCCGGTATACCATTGTGGGTCAAATTTAGGACCCTATTCATCTTATTTATAACGATATCTCATCGGGTCCTTCAATGTAAAAGCCACTTTTGCAGAGATTGACGGCATGATCGCCATTTCCAGTGGAAGATGCCCCTCGTTGCAGCCATCGATTCCTGGGTAACGATTAATATCGAAACTGCCTCCACTATACTAAAAAATGGCCAAACAATGACATTTTCTAAATCGTTAGCTTCCATCATCTCTTTAATTACATACTTGGAACGTAACTCTTCCTAAGCAATCGTCTGTTAAAGATCTGGGGTATTTTGTCGGATTCTAATTCTAAAATTTAATTTATATGTATCGACGTAGTTTGAGATCATCAAGAATGTTGGGCTTCGTCTTGAGAAATTCTCATCACATACGTAGCACCATAGTCATACGAGTGCTATACGATGCATTGGTTCAGAGCTTGCTCGAATCAGGTTCCATTATATAGGCGCCTTATGATCGTTCCCTGAATTCCCCTGATTCGGAGAAAATACAAAATAAATTCTCTTAGGTATCTCTGCTACGAGGAGCTTGGTTTCTATTATCGAAGTTTTACCCCAGTGCCATGGGTAAAGGGCCGCCTGGGGCATGTATCCCCGAAAAAAAGGTCGATTTATTTCCAAAGCACCCTTCAAGCTGTTATTGGCGCAGCATAAACCCCTTTGTACTTTCGTGCGAGTTGCTCCCGCGCGCCAATTTCACTACCATCGAGCCTATCTGCGTGATTTTCTTCCGCCAAATGTTTCAAGGATCTCCGGTAACCAGAGCTATCACTTTGCCCAACCACTTGGGCGACTATGTGGACTTATTTGATGTTAAATAGCGCCATTTCGTTGATCTTTCATAATTTTATATAACGGACTAACTAATGACGGTTTCTTTGTTTTTTTCCTTTTAACATATAGTACTTTTTTCTCTTTATTTACACATTATTTTCTTTATTTCAATATTTTTTTTTTTTTTATTTTGTTGTTATTTTATATCTTAAATTATGTATTTTGTTTTTTTTTTTTCTGACTATTCTATTTATGTTTTTATGCGTGATTGGCGACCTGGGTTATTCTGTAATGCCAATCACGCATTGTCTTTAAAATAAAATAAATAAATATATTGTCAATATTTTTACCTCAACTCATTTTTCATATTTTAAATAAAATATGAGCTAAATACTTTTTTAATTATTAATATTCCGCAGCACCTCCAAATATTTTACTTACGAGCCATTATTATTATCTCCGGCCTTGTAAAATAACGCTGCATAAGAAAACATCAAGTACATTAAATACATAATTTCAAAGACACTCAGAATCTTCCAGTCCATCATTATTCAAATACAACTCCAACTATTAAATATTTAACAAGGCTTTCCGGATTAAATCGAGAGGGATGTTCTGAACAATTTACCGCCAGGCGTATTCAAATGCAAATAATACAGAATTCAGCTCAAGGTAGTATCGAATCGTTTTAATAAGTGGCAAGTTTGTGTATTTGATATTGGAAGTGACAGGGTTGCCACTGTCGGGTTATTTATTCGCGGAATTAGCAAAAATAATTGGCCCTCTCCCGCAATCTCTACGCTCCGAGAGATAACGCAGAGGATTTGCTCGAAAAGTCATAAATAAATAACGAAACCTATGCCAGAATTAATGCTGTAACTTGGAAAATATGGTCTATCAAATTTAATTTCGACGTTGGAAATATTCTAAGCAATTTACGTGAACCACTTATAAATGATTGAAATGTTCAGCATTATTACAATGGCAATAAATTACGCGAAAAAAAATACATCGATAGTTAATGGTTCCTGTGTGGAGGCTAATGGATTATACTCTCGGATTAGTGGGCTAAAATTTTAATGGATGCTTTCATGATTTATACCGAAACCGGATATATACATTAGAAGATAGCCCGACTATAAATTAAATAATGAAATACGATATAATTTACGTTTATATAGAGCGGTTCGATTTGAAATATTGTCAACCATTTTGTTGTAAAAAAATGTTGCCAGTGAAAAAAAATTCATTAATCATTTTTTATCAAACGGCACTACATAGATAAACTTCTACGGCACATTAAAATTATTATTATAACATAAATAGAGCATACTCTATTATATAAATTAATTTACTATATAATAATTATTTATTATTAATATTAATTAATTACGTATGTAAAGAGAGTGAACGACAATTCTGAAGCGTCATCTGCGCCCGTGAAAAAAAAAATAATATTTTTTAGCTTAAATAAAATGAATATTATTTAAAGTTTACGCCTTTCCTCGGAACACATACGTTGCTACTGTATTTAAGTGAAATCGTATACTATCGATTTTATAATAATATACACAGGCTGTGCTGATAGAATTGGCATAGAAAATCAAAAAGGAAAAACATCTGTGAGAATTATAATATTAAATATTCATTTAAAATGTTGAGTAAAAGGGAAAATGTGTCTTTTGTATCGGTATTACCATTAATCACAGCGTTAAAATGACTCCTGGCGCTAAAGCATACTCTTTTTATAACCCCCAAGAGATACATCTTGAAATACCAGGGAGATTATTTTACTCTACCCACCTTTATTGCTCCAAGAAGTCTTATTAATGATACCTTAAAACGTAATCCGCATGTAGGACAAAATGATTATAGCCAGGAGAGTTCGGAAGACACAAATCAAGAGTCATTTCTGAGATTATCTAATCGTATTTGCTAGCGTTATTTCTTGTTGGAACATTTAAGATCTTCTTCAACCCAACACTTTAGACATTCAGATTTGAGTTGCAGCTCATTTTTGAATCGATTACTCCTCATTCTCTGCTGAGAGTAGATTGAGCTTGTATCGATGCTTCCTAATTCTTTTCTTCGTCTTCAATAGCAACTCCATTAGATCTAACCAGCCAAAGACCGAAAAAACTATAGTCTAAATAACAAGCTTGCCAGAAAGGAACTGGTCGTGGACTAGCAAGGAAACAGACTGACGCATAACTTTGAGCCAGTATATTTAGATATAACATTGGACCGAATTCTATCTTCTCTGATGAGTCTAGATGAACATTTACGCCATAAATGAAATCCTAAAAAATAGTAGGATGCACATGAGGCGATATCCCTCACGCACTTAGGATATCGGATGGGATAGGTCACGCTACGCTACAAAAGGTAGACGTGATCCTAAACCAAACCTGTCGTCTAATTACAGGATGCGAAAAATCGATAAAGATGTCAGATCCAGCAGACGTTCGGTGGTCCTGTCAAACTTAAGATACAATACACTTTATCTTTAGACATGAACCCACTCCTGGAAGATTCAAGACAGGAGCGAAAGGAGTCTGGAAGTGAAGGGTAGAACCCAAGTATATGCAGTTCGACCTGCAGGCAGTAGAGACGCTTCCACCAGGAGGATCCCTGCGCAATGCAGAATAGAAGACGCTCAATAGACTCGTTGCTAGGATATAGACAATAGCGTTGTAAGGACACGAACACCGCTGATGAAGTAAAACTTGCTACTGCGGAGAGAAGCAGACGATCGAACACTAGCTTAATTCCTCCTGCTCCTCTCCAAGATGATCTACTTAAGGCAACCGACGTAGTCCGTCGATATTGGCAGACCAAGGTTGTAACAAAACTAGGTTTTTGAGAGTACAGACTGGGCGTCCTCATGATGGATGGAGAGTATCCCTCAAAGCAGTGCAGCTGCTTACATCCGCAATGCTGATCGATATTCTCGTAGCAGAAAGAAACATAAGATATGTAAGCAAGCTAGCCAAGAAGGAGGCTTGGGAAGTGATTGTAAGATTGTGCTAGAACCACTGGGACTCAAGTTCCAAAGGAAAAGATGGCCATTTAAGTTGGTCTCACACAGGTGGTATAACACCATCTACAGAAACCATTCTCACAATAATATTGCGATCCGATGAAGACTGACTGGCTTGGGCAGTTCTCAAAGGCAATACTAACCTAAAAAGGAACAAGCAGAATAAGATTAATAAACTCAGATGCATAGATTAAAATGGAGAACGTCTGTCTACAGTCATGACATCACGACTGAGACGGAGGTGTCCTCCAGGTGGCAAAGACCCGCCCCAGGGTTATAGGGCCACTGTTTAGTTTAGTTTAGTTAGTTAGATGTATAGATTAAAATATAGAAGGAAACTGTGGAGTAGATTTCTTGAGGGCCAGCGGAGCAAGCAAGGGAGAGGTTTTTTGTGGGTAAAAATCCCACGTCACCATACGTTTTCTATGGAGTTTTTTTGAAGATTTTCCATCTCCAAAGATTAAAAAAAGCTATTCTAAAAGTAAAAGACTATCATCCTGTTTTTTCACTTCTCGGACCATTTTTAATCGTATAATCTGTACTGAATTAACTGAGATCTTGGAAACATGGATCAAGAAAAATCTTCCATTTAGACTTGCACCAATTCTACTCACCCTGTACATACCCATAGAAAAAGCACTGCAAACAAGATACTGGCGTTATTATAATAGCAACCCGATATTATCCCGCAGTCGCTATAACACGAGCCCAAAATTCGTCGACGCCATCACACGATAATGACCTTTAATAACGGTGCAATCGCCATTCACTTGCGAAATTAATTTTTTTATCGCAGACGTCGCCGGGCTAATCTCTTTTTATTCCATCCATATCCAGTTTCATTAGTGGTCCCATTGAATTCCGGAACGAGGTGGCTGGATGGGGGAATCGGGACAATTGAGGAGACAGCCGGTAATTGCATCATGTCGTCCCACTGTGCAAAACAATATTCGACAAAAACAAGAAGCCATTAAAGACGGGACTTCCGATCAAACATTGATTGATCCAGTTACGCGGACGGAAATAATTCAAGTGGACGGGGCGGCGTTGGCGGCGAAAGGATTCATTTGGGCCAAACTAATCGAGAGTAATCAATTAGCAATTAATTGACGTTTTATTATTTCCGTTGATATTACGATACATTTTAAACTATGGCAACACATTATCAACCAAAATGGCGGACGCTTCGTATCAAATAATACACATAACAGGAAGCTGGGTGCTGCTGAAAGACCCCCTAAAATCAAATCTAATGTGACTCCTTAACCAAATAGCGAGTCACATATTAAACACAACAAAAATAAAGGTGGGCAAAAAAGAAAAGCGGGAGCTCAAGGAAGAGTTCCATAGAACACTAGCCAACCTAAATGATGACATACAATTCTTAAACCCAGTGACCGCGAAAGAAATAAATGCAGCGCTACGTCAAATCAAAAACGGCAAAGCGGCCGGCATTGTATCGCCGCGGGCTGTCCTGCACCTGGGTCAAATGCAAGGCGATGGCTATGGACTCTCCACCGATGTTTTCCGAAGAGCCCGCACACCGAATGGAAGCAATCTCGCATTATAGCCACTCTGAAGCCAAAAAAAATCGAGCGTTAGTTAAAAGCACCGATACATCTCTCATAGCGTTGTATGCAAACTCTTTGAGCGTTACTCCTCATGAGGGAATCGGACCAACGTTGAAAAACCTCCCACCCGGAACAAAGCCGGATTTAGACCAGGGCTGCGATGAACAGGTTCTGTCACTGACCACCCACATCGAATGCGGATTCCAAAGGCGTAAAAAAACTGGAGCCGTCTTCTTGGACCTAACGTCGGCCTACGATACGGTATGGAAACAAGGACTCCTATTAAAGGCTGCAAAGATCTTAAAATGCAAACAAACGATCAAATTATTAGAAACTATGCTCTACGTCACAATCGACGGCGAGCGCAGCAGAAAAAGGGTTCTCCAAAACGGACTACCGCAAGGCTCAGTCCTAGCTCCGACGCTCTTTAATATTTACACCTCGGACATACCGGAATCCGCATCCCGCAAATTCATATACGCCGACGACATTGCATTGGTGACGGCCGGAACTTCAGAAGATTGAAGAAGTGCTAAACAAGATTTAAATATAATGGAAAAAAATATTTTTTTACAACATGGCACCTCAACCAAGCCCGGACAAAACAGTCTCCACAGTTTTCCACCTGACAAATGCGTCAGCCAAAGAAACACTGAATCTTACGGTATTTGGTAAAGACGTCCCAACTGACATAGCCCCAAGATACAGCAGGATTGAAACTAGACAGAACCCTGTCGTTCCGCCAACACCTGCAGTCAGTAGGGCCAAACTCAAAACCCGAGGTAAACATTGTCAGGAAGCTCTGGACATCGTGGGGTTGCAACGCGCCGAGGTTCCTGCATATCCGCTCTCTCTCTGGCTTATGGCGTAGCTGAATGCGCTTCAGTGCTTGGCGACCGGTACACCGAAAGGGGTTGACACGGGCTAAACCATATTATGCGCAAGATAACAGGCCTAATGCGTCCGACACCAGTTCAACACGTAATCTCTACATTAGACGCAAAATCCAGAAGGGTGTGCTCTACCGCCTGGAATCGCATGCTGATACTTCCGCACCTACCAATCCGCGAAGACCTCACAAATCTTTGCATCATTGCGGTTAAAACAGAAAACCGCGTGGACAGACCGCCCGGAGAAGATGACTCAATTCTTAAATCTCGATGGATGGAAGAATTCAGGAGTGAGAGTGGAGTGGACGCAATTAACGCATTCCCCGACCCTACTGCGGAGCCGAGCGGTTGCAGTCTCCCGCGCAAAATGTGGGTAACTCTAAAGCCATTGCGCACAGGTCACGGCAGGACAACAGAACCACTGCAAATGGGGGCGCAGAGGAGTCCCACATGGAGTGCGGAGCGATTCAGTCCACCAAGCACATAGTAAATTAATCAACTTCGCTCTTTCCCCGGTGGTAGACGCCTTAAATACCCTTAGCCCGAATGCACTACAATGGCTGTCGTCTCCGCCGCTAAAGGCCTCCTGCACGTGAACATGATCATCATCTAACCGACTGGCACATCATTACACCCCGATATCTGCCATCCCATCACCTCCTAATTACTATTTTCACAATTACTGTACTATTACTATTCATTTCCATTATTATTATTGTGTGTGGTATTTATTATAGATTATTGTCATTATTATTATTATTGTTTGTGATTATAAATAAAACCATGTATTCTGTATTCATACGACAAATAAAATAAATACACATAACCTCAAAATACCGAGAATTATATCAATTGTTTATTTATTAGTTCTGAAATTTACAACCAATTTCAGTATAAATCGTGAGAACATCCATTCAACTTTTATCACATTAATTCAAGTGTATAATCCATTAGCCTCTCTCTATCTATATACAGGAAACCATTAACTATCAGCATAATTTATTATCATTGTAATCAAACTGAATATTTTAAATATTCATAAGAGGTTTACATAAATTATCATTTTTTTGCATTTTAATATCTCGTGAACATAAATCTACGTCTCATAATCTTTCAATTAGCGAAGCATTAGTTGCTCTGCTCCCTTTGAGATAATATTAGGAGTGTAATATACGCGATTCTCTTTTTGCATGAAATAATATCGCGTAAAATACTTTATAATGATCATACTAAAATAGTAGTAAAGTAAAAAAACTTTTCATGATACTTTTACAAGTAATTGTGAGCCAGAAATAATAAGGCAAAATAGGATGGCCAAAAAAGCAATGTTAAAGATAATTTTGGTGTTTTATATTTTTACATACGACGTAGAAACCTGAGAATACCATGGACCGTTGAACGCACAAACGCGTCAGTCCTAGAAGAACTGAACAATAAAAACTATGGCAGACTCATATCATCATCATCTATCTTAAAAGGGTTCTAACCTAGTCTGATAATATTGATAGAAGAAACCATAGTCTGAAGAAGCTCGTCGTTATCAAACGGTAATGTACAAGTAGACAGGAGAATAGGCAAGTTGCCGCCAAGGGTTATAGTAATAGATGAGGAATCTAGAAGATGTTGTACAGCTACGATGAAGAGTATACGGGTCAAACACGCAGAAGTCTTATGATGTAGTATTAATATAAAGGTGGATGCAGATTAGACACATATTCGGGAGACATCAACTTTTTTATTGATGACCAAATATACGGTGAAATCGGTCGAGCCGACCCGGGGATTATTTAATAACTTCTTCGACTACTGCGAGTGTCGAAGAGTACACGAAGGCTTTCTGCCACGAAATGCTGTTGTCTTCTTACCTCGAGTATTAATCTAACATCTAAACCCTGGATCATCGCAATATAGATTCTGGAAGGCAGTGGTGGGCGTTACGCCTCCCTTTATCTTCATCCATGGCAGGTATCAATCAGGTTACCCAACTCAACTAATCCCAAGCTGTAGGACTATGGACTTGTTGTATGAATTACTGCCTTTTATCACTTAGAGTAGCGATATACTTCTAGGCAGTCAACCTCACGTCCAACTCCCAACCTGGAGGACCAGGTTTAACATAGCACACGAGGGGCAATAAAAGATTTTGGCGTGGAAACATCTGACCCAATTCTTAATAAATCTGTACAGCTTCTTGCCTATGCGGACGACATTGGGACATTGCGACCAGATTACGGGCGGCTCTCAAGGATGCATCCCAGCTAATAATGAGAGAAGCAATTGGCATGGGACTGAGGATCAATGGATTCAAGATAAAATACAAGCTAATATTACCCAACGTGGGTCTGTATTGGACGTGACGGCGATAGGGGTTTGCAAAATCATGGTTTCGTAGATTCTACGGAGCTATGATGAGCCAGGCCGCTATCCAGGCCAATTCAGTGCCGTGAGTGTTACAGGAGGTGCCCGTAGCACCCGATCAGACCAAGGTAGCCAATATAGCCAGGAGAACGTCTGTCACAGTCATGACATCATGGTTGAGACGGAGGCGTCCTCCGGGTCGCAAGGACCTGCCTCAATGTTAAAATGCCACGTATAATAATAATACAGCATAACTAGCGACATCTGTGGTTCCTTGTTCTGAGTAATGAGTCTTCTTCTTGAGTCGACACACTCTGAAGATCGTGACCATTCTTATTCAGAATCTTTTTGATTTTGGTTCTCTAGGATCCTATGTATTCGCACATTACAGCTACTAGGCCAGCTAGTCGCTTTGCCCTGTGTCCTTGTACGTTTCCAAGCGCGAAAAGCTTCTCCAGGCAGGTTGACAGCTCGGCTCCTGGGCTCATGGCTGGCGACCTGACCCGTAATTGAAGAGCTAAGATAACCTGGAAGACGACCGTCACAGTCCTGGCATCAGGGTTGGGACGAACGTATCACTACTGGAGATCGCGTAGTGTCCTCCAGGTGGCAAAGACCCGCCTCAAGGTTAGAAGGGTCATTTATGTTATGCCGAGAACGAATCCTTGAGCCTCTGTAAGTCGAAGAGTATAGCTTCGAGGCCGTTCAGGAATTCACATATTTTGGCTCACTTATCACAGAAAGTAATGAATTTAGAAGTATGAAGACCAATCATTCTGGCAAACTGGTGATACTTTGTACTTCAACAGCGTCTACAGTCGAGATTGCTTTCAAGGAAGACTAAAAGTCAAGCTGTACATGACCTTCATCAGGCTCGTCCTAACATACGGATTTGAATTTTGGGCTTTGACAAAACAAGATGAGCGACAACTGGATATCCTGGAGAGGAGGATTCTGAGAGGGATATTTGGAGCTGTATTCAACGACGGGGAACGGCATGTCCGGAGCATCGAGGAGCTGAACCGAAAAGGTTTATGGTTAAAAAGCCTTCCTGTCCCTGGAAGAAAGGAAGACTAAGGTTGAGGTGATTGGACTGTGTACATACCAGATAAAATGTAGAAGGGTTGATTTTCACATGTAATAGACAAAGAAAACTGTTTTTCCTGCTTTTCTTCGACGTTACAATATAATATTTTGATTAATTATATTTTTCTTAGTAATAACAAGAAAGTAGTACAAAATTCATTACGATCCTTAAACTATCCCTTTGTTTTTATACTTGTGTTTTATTGTTTCGCACAACACGAATTCAGCAACAGCAAAATCGATTAATGTAAAATAATTATATTTTTTTATAAAGTTGGGTACCGCTGCTTTACGCCGTGGCTGTTTACATCCGATCACTAAAATTTAGAGCATTAATACACACGTGTTCACGTAGCCATACTTATATATGCACATTCCAAGTTTAGACAGTAACTAAACACAAACAAGCCAGCATTCGAACACATTCGCATAATCCGATAATAATGAAATGTTTCGCAAACGCGAATATTACAATGGGATCCGGTGGTGTGGGTTAAAAGCTAAACTTGTGATTTATGCTGCACACGCTCGGCATAATTTCAGCAAAATGCAAATTGCTCTCAGCGATCATGATTCGAATGCATATGGCCATTTTCTTTTAAAATAAAATCCAATCTCTAGATTAAAACCGATGCAAACAATTAATGCGTTAAAATTTAATGCTCGAGGAGCTAATGGTGTATAAAGAATATTTGCTCCGGCTTTATACTCACCATTAAAGAGAGAAATCGTAGGGAGAGAGGGGGGCGAGCGTTGAGGAGACACGGTTTAATTGAGACGTATATTTTTTAATAACTTTCGAGTGAGTAACTTACCGGTAAAATGCTCTGAGACTCGACCATTGCGCAACTTTGTCGGTGCTGTTGTTGAAACTTTGGCTGATAAGGCTCCAGCATTCTGCAGAATTATGGATGAGAATTAATACAAATATATATATATATTAGGTAAACGGAAAGAAATGTCATTTTTTTTACTGCACCAAAAAAAATATACACATATTATTACTCTGTTATATAATTTCCTTCATTAAAAATCTTCGTCCATAACATAGGCAACTTTTTAATTACATTTTCGTAAAACTCTGGCGGTTTACTGTTAAAATATGAATCTAGATGATTATTCACTTGTTCAACATTTGCATTTTTTTTTATCACGAAGTGAATTTTCCATTGATTAAAATAAATGATAGTCGGAAGGTTCTATATCAGGTGAATACGGTGGATGTGGCAGAAGTTCCAAATATAGTTCCTGAGTGATTTTTGCCGCATGAGGTCTCCATTATCATACTTTAAAATTCTCCTGTTGTTAACCAGAACAGATCGTTTTTTTAGTAACTCCACTTTTAATCTTTCTAATTGGGCACAGTATAACTCTGCCGTAACTGTCTGACCAGGTTTAAATGATTCATAATGAATAATACTCGAAATATCCCACCAAACACATAACAACACTTTTTTCAATGATAATGTTGACCGAGGAGTAGGCACAGGTACCAGTTTTGGAGATAACTATTGTTTTTTTCTTCTGGCATTACTGTAAAGGACCCATTTCTCATCCCTAGTAATAATTCTTCTGAGAAATGGATCTGTTTCGTGTCTGGACAATAAAGATGCACAGATGGTTACGCGTTGCTCCAAGGCCGTTGGGGAAAGATGTGCGGTACCCAAATTCCTGGCCTGTTTTTTTTCTCCAACCTTTTCAAACGATCTTGCCCAGTTGTTATAGGACAGCTAAGATCATGTGACAATTCCTTCACTGTTTTACGCGAATCAGCTTCCATCAATGAATTTAAGGCGTCATCGTCGTTTTTGAGGGGTCTTCTTGTTTTTGGTTTGTCCTTAAACTCCCTATCACCACTTTTGAACTTTTTTAACCATCTAAAGCACTTACGCAGTTTCAAGACGTCTCCATAAATATCGCATATGGTCTATGTAGCTTCATTTGGCTTTAATCCTTTATCAAATAAAAACAGCGTGAAATACCGCAAATGTGTCTCTTCAATCTCAAGGATTCTGCATTTTTCTACTATGGCAAAGAAAATAAAAAATAAATAAAAATGGCAAGAGTAAAACCAGAGTGATACCAAATACAGCGTGCTAACTCAACGGCAACCGGTGACAAACTGGTTTTAAAAAGACAGACCAGAAAAATGTCATTTCTTTCCGTTGAATCTATGAGATTTGAACAAAGAAATACTGTTTCATATATTGTTATTGGATACAATTATATCAATTCCGATGTCACATATTTTTCCGCTTTCGGAAAATCGGAAAATACACGTCGTATTTCGTTGATAATATTATTAACAGGTTTCGACATATGGTCGTGTCTTATTAGCGAAAGATGTGTCACATGTAACGGTATTAAGGAAAAACAATTATTTTCTTGGTTTGATTAGAGAAAAAAATCCAATACTAAAAGAATAGGGCGTAAAACTAAAAGTTTTTCTGACACAATGTAATACATTTAATATAAATTGTGTACAAGAAATACAATCTCGTTATATATTATATTTAATATAACTTATTTGATTAATTCGCCTCAATAGGCAGAGACATAAAATTGCAATACAGTAATAATTCATATATTTTAATAGATTTTATCTTGGTATTCAATGACATATTTCTTATTTTTTTAAGCACTATTCGGATAGCTTCAATGAGACGAATATCTGGAAGATTAATCGACTAAAAAAGCTCCAAGCCTTTTTCAATTATTTATGTTTTATATTAAACTTTAAGATGATTTTAATTAAATAACATAATTTTTAAGTGACAAAATATATCCAGAATTTACATATCATTATTCAATCTTTGAGGACATACTGAGCTTGATACGTAGTCCCTTCGCCAATATGTTAATGTTAAGGAACCGATTTTAAACCACCATTTAATCCCCAAAATTTAATATACGAATATGTTCTACGATAATTTGTACGCAGTGGGATTATACAACTATTTTTAAATGGCTTTCGCTTGAATTTAAAATTTTTGGGATTAAAGTAAGCTTTTCATTCATCCGAGAAAAGCTCTAACAATGAAAATCGACAAATGCTATTACGGTTAATGTTAAATTAATACTTTTTTTATACATTTTACCTAAATTTAATGTTTTTAACCACCAATTGTATACTTTAAGTTTATTATATACGCGCCTTTTTATGAATATACACAATTTTATTAACGCTAACTTTTTATATATAAAAAATCTTTAATCTTAAATAAATTATTTATGTATACGTGACTATTTTTCTGTCATTTTTATGAACAGTGACACAAATTCTTAGCTTTTAAAATGAAATAACTATGAAAAATATAACCTTTTTTATTGCTGT
Organism: Philopotamus ludificatus; assembly: GCA_022495035.1. Taxonomy (NCBI): domain Eukaryota; kingdom Metazoa; phylum Arthropoda; class Insecta; order Trichoptera; family Philopotamidae; genus Philopotamus; species Philopotamus ludificatus. The sequence continues at coordinate 2,423 of JAGXCT010033355.1, read as the reverse complement.
AGCAGCTAAATGTTATTGTTATTTATTATCGCATTTAAAAATAAAGGGGTTTGGGATTTTTCGTATATGCCAGACCAGTGGTTGCCAAACTCATTTCTTAAAAGTGCAAAATATCAGCAATACAACGAGTTAGATTTCTTTTAAGATCCAAATTCTTTTACTAAAACTCTGTTTTTAGTCGGTTAAAAATAGGCATACTAAATAAAATTAGATATCGTACTCTATTATAATAATATTTATTCATATAAATTATATTTTTATTATTAACCCTTTAATCGCCAAGCTAATTATATGGATTTTTACCGTACGCCGTATAAACTTTAAATGAAATGAAACGGTTAAACATATCGACATTCTAACAATCACATTGCCTTCAAAAGATATCTCTGCATTCATTTTCATTTAAAAATATTATATTTGTTCATAAATAAATTCGTAGTAGTGTTTTCCGTGGCGCTGTTGGTTAGCTGGTTTCGCGTGCCTGCACGCCGTTTAAAACAGTTAAAATTAAAGCATTGCTATGTTTATTGTGAACAACGGCCTTACGTTTTATTGCATGTCTGGATTGTATGTTGTTGTTTTTAATTTCAGGCATGATTCCAGATTCTCGTCAATAAGTCGTTTTCTTAATTTACTTACTAAATAAGGATCATGCTTAAAAAAGATTGTTTCTAATGAACATATAGAGAATAATAAAGAAAGAACAGAATTATAAGAGCCAGGAAACATTCGAGGTGTTAAAAGTTATCATGATTTCATTCCTCCAAGATTTGTCCAAGTATGAGAGTAGCGATAAAAAGTGGGTATTGTACAACAACCCAAAGAGCAAAAAAATGTCTCTCTTCAAATCAAGTCCAATCAAATCAATCTTTCAATCCCTTGACTATCATTAACCACTTCTGTGGTCAACCTCTTGGAAAACTGCGACTAATTGTTCTCGAAAGATCAAATTACGACATGTGTCACTCAACGCGCGCGATGCGGTTCTCTAGATTGGTGGGAGAATGACCCAAGCTAGATTCGGGCAAATCACTATAAAAAGTTTCGTGTACGATGTGCCCGAATCCAGTTCGGGCAATCACTGTGTCAGCAAAATACCTACCTGAGTTGTATTCGGGCAAATCACACAAGTGGTTAACCTTAAAAGGACTTCTTTGAGCTTGGTGCGATATTTTGTGCGTGATTCATTACGAATTATTAAATTCTGGCAACACTGGTGTTCCGCGGATTTAAACATCTTCTACTTCTCTACTTTATATTGAACCGTGAGTGGTAGTCACCATCTCTACTGATGCTTAAAATCCAGATTATTTAAAGTATTCTGCGATGAAATGAGTAGTAAACATATTGCTCTTATATTACATACTGAAGTGAGATGGCTATCCAGATGAGAAACACTATTAAGACTTTATGAACCTCAAAGCGAGTAATCGGTCGTTTTGAAAATACGAAATAATCTAGGACAAAATTTGAATACAAGAGATAAAATTGCATCATGCTTTCCTGCCTAACACGAATGTTTAAATGTATTAAATTTTAAAGTATATAAAGAAGAAACCAAAATAATTTTAGAACAATATTTTCCGACTAGTAAAGACGATTACTTGGTTTTGAATCCATTTTCTGTGTCAATTTCCAAGTACTTTCTATACCACTAGGCTTAAGCGCAAATGACTATGAAAATCTAATTTATTTAATTAGTTACTGATTTGAAACGAAAACACAAAGATCTGCCATTAAATAATTTCTAGTTGTTAGAAGAATATCCTTATGTGTCAAAATAAGAGGCAGGATTCTCTTATTTTGTAATTCGAGGACTCAAAATCATCAAAGTTATTACGAGTTTAATTTACTCATATTTTTATATGATTTATTATAAAAATATGTGTTAATAACAATATTTTTTATTTTTACAAGTGTTCCATTGCCGAAATAGTTTGGGAATCGCTGCCTTATAGCATTCACTGAAACATATTTTTCTATGAATAATTACTTGAACTGTAACGAAAGATTATAGAAAACAAAGGAAATTATCGTAAAGAGTAATATTTTTGTTTTGTGCTTCTTAAAATATGTTTTTAATATTAAAAAAATGTCATTCTCTTTTAAATCATTCGTGGAAGAGCCGCACTATAATAGCCAAAGTGCCACACATGCCTCGCGAGCCGCAGTTTACTGATCATTGCCTTACATCATCATCAAATTTTTAAAACACATGTAACATATTTTATTTAAATAAATGAAAATTAATAAATTAAAAACTGAGCTAGGGATGTTTCGCATTGAAGACTAAATCTCTTGGGATTAGAAGAGTTAAAATAGCATTTTATAAACTAACTTTACTTACATCAGTCTTAATCTTTCATAAGTGTCTCCCGCTTAAACGCGACTTTAACCGTAAAAAGTTTTTTCCCAAATGGTTC
>JAGXCT010033354.1:0-50642 GCA_022495035.1 Philopotamus ludificatus | reverse complement strand
TTAACCCCCTATTACGTGGAACCTATCCCGACGTTATAGGGGGGTTTACTGTATATCGTTTTTAATAAAGCTTACGTATATTTTGTGATTATTCTTAAAATCCGGGACGGGTTGCCATGATATGTAATTATTTATCATTCCAATTAACCGTTAAATCGGATAATCGTTTCAGGGCTCATAGTAACGTCTACTGGATAAAACGAGCATATTCGTAACGCGATTACACACTACTTTCATCTAATGCTAATACAATTAGCACAAGCCGTTTCCCTGCGAATCTTCCGTTATAACGACTTATAAATTAATTAATCAGTTTACGTATTGTGCAAAATTATAACATACATTAAAACATTAACTTTTGGCATAGGATTATGTGTTTTAATTACGCTTCGTATGTAAACCCGCCTTAATTTTAAACATATGTGTCTTTGTCAGCCGTGTTCAATTTTTTTTACCACAGAACAAAATCGCATCGGATTCGAATTTAGCGAAGCGCGAATTGCTGTATGCGGGATTGTATGCAAAGGAAACTTTTCAATATGCATTTTTCATAGTTGGAATAATAAACAGTCTGTGGGAAATTGAACAGATTCGTATAGAGCTGAAAAATATCGCTTTTTTCATTTTGCTGCGTACAATTTTTATTATAATTTTATTCGGACCGAATCGGCCCGCAGAGGTCAAAAACGACACGTGTATGATTTTTATTTCAAATTGCTCGGTTTCTTTTTCATACCCGTTCCCGAATTCCATCAGACCCCTCGTTACCACAATGGAAAACCCTTTCTCCTGTTCATATTTGATTTCGGGAATAAGCCATAAATGGATGAGGCCAATTACGCTAATGTACTCGAGTTGACATTGGTCCGCGAATTTTCGCCATTGTGACTTGTTGCTTGGCTGCATTTATTTAATAATAATAAAAATGTTGTATCTCAGATTAAAAAAGATTAACTTTTATAAAGCGTGGGTATCTCAACGCGGAGGTTCAATAAAATTCTGGAATTTATGAAAAATAAATTCGAGCGTAGGCGGTAATCTTAAACTTTTTAATTACAATAATTATGTTTAGTATATAGTTAACCCAAAAATTATGCTATAACCGAGTGTATATAATATATAAACTAATATTTTAATCAATTCCAATTAAAATATCCTTGTTCTAAAATTGAGATTGAATTAATATTTGATTTAATTCAAGTACATTATCCAAAGTTTAGTTCCATATTAATCTGTTGCTATATTTATAAATAAATCCACTATCAATAGAAACTGATAATATTTCGTTTTTATCATTAATTTTTCGTCGTTGCAATCGAATTTGTTATAGCAATTTATATAAATATCCTTAACAACTATTTTACCATTTTTCAATGCATATTTTTTTGCCAAAATTATGCTTATATTTAAGGCAAGAACAGAATTAAAACTAGTGGGGCCAATCAGTTGTCGCACTACCTATGGTGAATCAATAAAAAAAACTACAAAAAATATAGCTAAACAAGTTTTTAACTAATTAAAAAAAATATTCCTATGATAACGATAAAGATCAGTTGTCGTAAACTATATATTTTTTAAAAAATAATATCAAAGATAAACAGACAATATAAATATAAAATAAATGTACAAGCAAACATTTTATAACAAGGTATTTAACCATATGATTTTATTTTTACACGATCAAAAATTTGGACATGCTGTTACAATTAAGCCGTGCGGAAAGGATCTAAAAAATGGCTAAAGAATAAATATTAAAAAAAACTCATCGTCCTTTACTATCTGGAATAGCGAAAAAAAAATAAAAAACCATAATATTCGCTGCGTTTGTTAGGCTTTTTCTCGCTCGCATCCAGTACAATGTGCCAAATGCGGGTGAAACGTGCGATTGACACATAGAGCTTAGTATGCGGCGAGACATCGCCGAATACGGGTGTCATTTACACGTCATAGTAGTGAGTTAAAAAATAAAAAATATCGACCAAATTATGAGGCAAATCACGAATATCTATTTTTATAATTAATGATTAAATATTTTTAAAAATAATTCATTTAATACAAATAGATGAAGAATTTATTAATATTTTGACTTGAAGTACTTGGGATCTTTGAGAGACCGACCCCCTTATGATGACGCTGTTGTTTTCGTGCCGCCATGATAAGCAAAACTTTGAGTTAATAATAATCCCTAAATCCAAAAAGTGTTTCTGCCACCAAATACTACTTAGAATATTCAGTTTATAGAATATATATGACTCTTTAATAGTTACTACATCAAAGGATCATTACAAAGGGGTTTAGACAGGGATCAATCGGTGTCTTTTTGGCATAGAATTAATTTTCACTTATGAACTGTATCGAAATCATACCTTAATCATTAAAAGAACTAAACACAACAACAGTAAATGGATTTATTAAAATAGAAAACAACCATGAAATAACTACTTAATCTCCATGTTCCCCATGTATGATTTAGGATTGTATTGCGCGAGATTGGAATTAATATAGTTTTTTCTTCTTTTTATATGTAGGGTATTGAGGACGTTAGAGATTTATTGATGGAAGAAAAAAAATTGCAAAGCGTATTTAAAGTAAATGGTTTTGAAAATTAGAGAAAAGCATTGATGATGATTAAAAAAAATAGTAAATTAACTTTAAAAAAATACGGGTAAGTCTAAGATTTACATAAAATACAGCTCATACACTGAAAGAAGCTGAAAATTCAAAAGTAAGCTTCAAAATTTTCTGTCTTCATACCGGGAGATCTGCGATGAGCTTTTAAGTTGTAAGTACATAGCTCTGGATTTTATTTAACATGGAGGGAAACATTCGGCATTCTCTAAGAGCATATCTAATGTGTTATTTGTAATATTAGGGGACCCGAAAGAAATCGCGTATTTTATAACCTAATGTTTAAGAGCATTCCAGACGTGGTTAATAAAGCATGTCTGTAAGTGTTTTTATTGCTTAGAAACAATGTTTAACAATATTTATGAGTAATAAAATTAAGATTATTGTTAAAGGTAAAATGTTGAAACCAGAAATTGACGAAGAACAAACACAACAGATTTTATATGTTACTTTTTTCGACCAGGGCTTGAATATTAGCAAAGTCATTAACACTATCGTGGCCGCATCAAATTACCAAAAACCTTACGCTATTGAAAGTATTACTTCAAATAGATGTAGCATTAGCAATTGCAGATATAAAAATGCATTCACTGTATTCATTGTTCAGATGTGTATGCTAGATCGCCGGCCACAAACGGTCGGCGCGATCATGATGCATATGTGACATCATGCGGCTGTCATGGTCGAACCAGTGATGATGCAACATATGCATCACCGGCCACGAAAGTGTTAAAGCTGTTAAATAAATTTATAATGAAGTTCTGACACCACGTATATGTCAAGAAGTTGAGAAATAGAAATCTTAAAGATGCATCTGAATATGAATAACCTTCAAAATTTTATTATGACATATTGAGATCTCTAGTGAAGCCGGATTCTCGTCGAGGAATTATCGCAGAGACTCAAATCTCTAAAGTCATCCATACAGACACATTTACAACGCATCGTTAAAACAAATAAATTGAGAATTTGGACACCGCACGTAATATCCGAAGATAACGAAGAGGAGCAAAGAAACACATGTAATTTTTATACCAAATTGTAACTGGAGATTAGAAATGGATCGTTTATGATATAGTTCATGAATGGAAAAAGGTTTACTTTTAGCTTAGTTTAACATTCCGAAAAAATATCTTTGGTGAATTTGGTGGGATAGAAAAGGAATAATTTATTAACAATTAGTAAAACCGGGTGAGAATATTTCTTCACCATGATAATCGACGTAAAAATTCAAAAGTTTTACTGGAAGATTCTGCCACTCCCTTATAATCGCCAGACTTTTGAACGAGCATTCGATTAAAAAACGAAAAGTGTTTAAAATAAAAGGAATTTAAAAAATACAAAGAATATGGGAAAGAGTTTCTAATAATGATAGATTTTTTTTTATAATAAAAAATATTTTAAATAATAAATTTAGCATTCATTAAAAAATGACCAATTTCTACAGATCCTCCTAAAATTAATTTGAATGTTTATTGAATGTATTTATATAAATATTCTGCATTTCAATGATGCAATATAATTATATTACGCCAAAAAACATGATAATGAATTTTTAATTAAATTTTCGAGCCGCGAATAACTTGACCTCTCACATCGGAATGTAGGAGGATGGAGCAACTATGCTATTCATAAAATTCGTTTCAGGCACTACTACGCAGTGCCTGACGGGTAATTAAATATGTTGTAAACGGAATACTTTGCCTTTGTGCAGTACAATGAGGCATAACATTACAGCGAGTGGTTCGCCGTGCTATTAAATTACAAGAAACTAGGGCTGACGAGGAAATTGTGCAAGGACCTGTTGAGTTTACGACGCCACTTCAAATAAAACGACGACAAATGTCGACGGGTAGGCGTCGCGAGAAAAATGTGCGCACATACAACACAAAGTAAAGTCGATTTTACAGATACATACATTATATATATATTATTCATAATTGAAATTATATTCATTGATTAATAAATTACACGTATAAAAAATAATTTAATATTAATATATTCTGAGGTCAAAATCCTGGTATTATCTCTATAGACCTTCGTTGTTATTTAATGAAATATTAATGATATTTAAGTCTGGCATGTTTATATACCTACATTTTATTGTTTTTTAAAACGTAATGTAATAAATCTTCATGATATTATAATGATTCATAATCATCGTTCATAATTTGATTGAGCCATAAAGCGAATTGAAAATAAAATGAAAAAATCAATTATTGTAAGCTTTTACTATTTGTGTAACAATATATTCCATTACATACAAATTGCAAGCTCTCGTGAATTAAAGCAGCTGTTAGTTGATAAATTTCATCATTTTGTTTACCTTTTTACCCATTGGTCATTGGTTTTGACATAAAATCCTTTCGCGTCAATGAACACCGTGACATAACAGTGCGCATAATTTAAAATATTTTAATATATTTAAATATATTGTTTCTGGGAAATATTATTTTCAGTCTTCCATGTTATAAGAAAAATAATCATTAATCTTTCGAATAAATTCGGATGTTATTTTTTTTTATAAGAAAAAAATGATTTTAAAAGTAATAATTCTGCTAAATTCTTAGAAAATTTAAATATAAATCTATTTACATTTTTTTTAAACTGACTGTAATATTTTGTTTTGTTTTTAATTGCGTTTTAACTGCGTTTACAATTACATTAAAGTTATTTAAACCAAATATTTGTCGCAATACAATTGCTTTAAAAAATCCAAAACCATATTAGAGACCGTATCATTTATGAATGCTATATAAAAAAATGCATTAATCCCCAGATATAATAAAATGCCTATACAAATAAGAAGAAAATGCATTTAGATCAAAAAAGTAGTCGTCGATTTTTCGGGCTATACATATTGTTTTTATTCTGATTTATTTAAATAACAAGATTTTAATTTATTGTAATGAGTAGTTTTTTTCTAGCTTATATTTAAAAAGTAGTACATTATTGTTATATTTATCATTTTCATTTAACCGTGCCGATGAAATCTATTAGAGACCCTAAGTTTTTTAATTTTTTTGAATACCTCTATTAATGTAATTGTACATATCAAAATCTTTTTGTATTTGTCTAAAAAAGTCAAAAAAAATAATTATTATAAATACTCGTTGTCCTTTATTCTCTGCAATTGCGAAAAAAAATAAAAAAAGCAATATTCCCTTCTGTTGTCACAAGCCCGATGTTTTTTCTCGCTCGCGTCTAATACAATGTGCCAAGTGCGAGTTAAACGTACGATTAACACGTGCGGCGAGAGCTCAGTCTGCGGCGAGACCTCACCGAGAGCGTTGCCATTTACGCGTCTTATTAATTATGTTAAAAAAATTTAAATATCGATTTTCTTAGAATAATTTATTTTATTAAATAATTTCAAGATATTGATAAAGAATTCATCAATATCTTGACTTGAATTGTTTGGAGTCTCTAAAAGACCCCCTTCGAACGACGTTTTCGAGCCGTAGTGACGAATGGGTTAAAAAGTATTGTTAAAAAGCTGTTGTATATGGTACAAAAATATTTTAATAATAATAAATTGAGGAACATTATTTGAAAAAAAGTCAGATCATAATCTGATTTAAAAATGGTTAATTCTTAAATTAAAAAAATATTTAATACACTTTTATATTATTCTATTTTTATCCCAGATATAGCTTAATATATTGCAATTGTAAAGGGTTGTTATTAGCTAATAAATAGAATAAAAAGATCCTATAAATCATTTTATAATCTATTATATGTATTTAAGAAAAAAAATGATTCAGGATCGTAAAAGTAGCTAGACAATTTATAGAGCGACTGAAAAATACGTCTCAGATTTAAATCCTATCGAGACTCTGTGGACGTTTTCTTAAAAATAAAGTTCGATTACATAAAGATTTCAATATCTCCGAATAAAATTATAATATTAAATATTTCACATAATAAAATTACAATTTATAAATTTCCACACTTTCCGGTTTCATGTTATGTAAGGGTTCTGAAATGATTGAATAATGTGTTCATTTATTTTTATTCCTATTATATTTGAACAAAAAAACAAAGAGATTTTTATCTACTGCCAAAGATTGTATTTAGAAAATGTAAGCTTTTTGTTTTACATGCAAATTTTGACACATTCGTCGATTGTTCAATATTTCCTGATATTAAATTTTTCTGAATAACATTTTTTTTCACATCAAAGAACGTTCATTGTATACACTACAGGGATGAGGTTCCAGATAACAAATTCAATCTAATATTCGCATAGTGATAAGATACAAACCCTTTCAATTTGAAAAAAAAAACAAACACGCAATGAAACGACATAAAAATATATATATAAATATATTGAAAAATAATTTTCAGTTTCAGATTGATGCACAAAAATCAATCTTATCGATAGAGCTGTTTTTACGGCCACTGTCAATTGTGACCGAGGGCCTCGTCGTTAACCCGAATTTCGTTCAAAGTCCGCCGCGCAATAAATAACGGCCGCCGACTTTAAAATATTCGCAAGATTTAAAGTTGCAAAATTGTCTTACTTACTTATGGATGAGATAATGCGCGGGATTACTGCGATTCGATCGGCGCTTCAATAAAATTGACAGACGAACTGTGCCAAAAGTAATCCGCGACACGAAGTATTTCAATAAATCAATTTTATTGACGTATTTTAAAGTCCACGAACTATAGAAAGCTCTGAAAAGCTTTCGGCAAACACGATTTAATATATTAATGAACATATAATATTATTTATTTTTCAGATCTGGTATTTAAGTCGTGTAGGCTTACGTGATCGATACTTCAGCTACACCCTACAAACGTTCAAAGGGCGTGTTCCTAGAAGACGTTTTAATAAACATATCGTACCGTTCAGTAAAAAAAGGTATACATGTTTTTTTTTCAGGGCGTATGAGTATACGTGTGTTTGCATAATATAGGAAAAATACGTAAAAAGATATTACCTATTCTGAAAATGTTTTTGTTAAAGCTAGATGTGACTTTTGATCAAATCTGACTTCAAAGCCACCTTTATTCATCGACATATACATTCAAAATAATTAATCATAAAATATTGATACAAATATAACCTCGATATAATGGACTAATGCACTTGATTTTGGTACTACTGATTTTAAAAAAGAATAAGTTCTGCTTCATTTTGTATTTATAATTAATTTATATTCATAAGATTTTAAATTATGAAAATGCGTGAAATATACGGTGAATTTCATTATTTAACGAATAGACATTAAATGTAATAAGATCATCGATATACGTTCTTATCGCTAATAATTTTGTTTTTTTTCCTTGTTTCTTTTTCTTCCTCGCTATCTTTACTTCCATCCTCATTTTCAATAAATTTATCTGCTATTCATCGTGATGTGATTCCCAGGGCACCTTTATCTACTTCCTACCATTGTAAATCATCTTACTTGGCTAATTCTTCTCTAGCATTATTATGTATTGTCTTATAGAAATCAGGAACTATTTAAATATCAGGTAAAACGGAAAGAAATGACATTTTTTTTAGTGCAACAAAAAAAATATTTCAGAAAAAACCATATAATATTACTCTGTTATATAATATTCCTCATTGTCTATGATCTTCCTCCATGCCATAGGCAATTTTTTAATTCCATTTTCGTAAAACTCTGGCGGTTTACTGTTAAAATATGAATCCTAGGTGTTTTTTTACCTGTGCAACATTTGCAATTTTTTTATCACAAGGTGACTGTTCCATTGATTTAAATAAATAATAATGGGAAGGTGCTTTATTAGGTGAATACAGTGGATCTAGCAGAAGTTCTTAAAATAGTTCTCTGATTTTGTCTGGGATGATTTTGCTGCATGAGGTCTTGCATTATCATGCTGTAAAATTCTCCTGTTGTTGTTAACCAAAATATATCGTTTTTTTTTAGTAACTCCACTTTAAATCTTTCTAATTGGGCACAGTATAACTCTGCCGTAACTGTCTGAACAGGTTTTTATAATTCATAATGAATTATAGCCGAAATATCCTTCCAAACACAAAACAGAACTTTTTTCAATGATAATGTTGGCCGAGGTGTAGGCACAAGTATATGTTTAGGAGATAACCATTGTTTTTTCTTCTGGCATTACTGCAAAGGACCCATTTCTCATCCTCAGTTATAATTCTTCTGAGAAATGGATATCTTTCGTGTCTGGACAATAAAGATGCACAGATTGTTACGCGTTGCTCCAAGTCTGTTGGGGAGAGATCGTGCGGTATCCAAATTCCTTGCCTGTTTTTCCTCCTAACCTTTTCAAATTGATCTTGAACAGTTGTTTTTGGACAGGTAAGATCATGTGACAATTTTTTTACTGTTGTAGCGGCCACAGGTTGAGAATGCCTGGATAGGCGGATATCGGGACGCAAGTTATTGCGCAAAGAAATATTTTAGTGTTATTAAGTTTCTAAAGAAATACATTTCAATGCTGCACGTGTTAATATTATACGACGGTCCGCTGTAACATCCCTCCGCCATCATAAATATTAAATCCCAAAATAACGGGATGTTACAGTTAGGAAACATAACGGCCAGGCGAATTCCTAGTAAAACATTGGATAAGTGCATCCCCTTTTGTCTCAAAAAGGTCGGTGTAATATAATGCTTTACAACCATCCGCTAGATAACGTGGATTCGGCCAGCATTGCGCAACCGTACAATAGCGCCCAGAATATCGTCGCCACCCTGGCCGGTATAGACTAAGATAAAGACATAGGTGCGACCGCCCAACGGGACCCAAATCTGATGGAGAAATCTAGAATGTTCCAATTATAGCTAGAACCGCCCCTTGACACCAGGCTGATCCACGGGTTAAATACCCGTGCGAGAGATCATTCTGAGAGTCGGGGTCTACCTTTGAAACCCAGTGTACGAAGATACCGACTGAGCTGGTGATGCCTCGTCGGGAAGAAACACCTCCGATGCGCCTCCGGAGCGCTGACTGCGGTCGCGCCGGACATGGCCGCAAATCTGCAGACACCTGAGCCAGAGCTGCAATTTTGTGCAACGTCCTTACGAGGCTGAAGATGCGGACTTCGCTCAAGCGGACAAAATATCGACATCGCGGCCAGTGCCGCTACAGAATTCCGGAAATAGACCGACTGGGGAGCCGGTAGACCAGAAGCAGATCGACGTCGCTACTTCGACGCAGTGAAACCCGACGCGATCGCTTTTATCAATCATATTCTTCCTGCCTTTCTGTCTGTAATTCTAGTGCAAATAAATATAAATCTTATGGAGTCAGATTTTTCAATACGGAGGAGCATAACCCCCACACTGTTTTACGTGGATCAACTTCTACCAATGAAATTAGGCCGTCATCGTCGATTTTGAGGGGTTTACCTGTTTTTAGTTTGTTCTTTAACTCCCTCGCTCCACTTTTGAACTTTTTAAAGCATCTAAAAAAAAAAAAAAAAAAAAAAAAAAAAAAAAAAAAATTTCAGCTCCAAGACGTCCCATAACTATCGCAGATGGTATGTGTAGCTTCTTTCAGGCTTTAATCCCCTATCATATAAAAACAGCATTAAATACCGCAAATATGTCTCTTTAATTTCATGCTTCTGCATTTTTCTACTACGGTAAAGAAAATAAAAAAAATGTAAAAATAGCAAGAGTAAAAACAGAGCTTCAAAATGATACCAAATACGACGTGCTAACTCAACGGCAACCGGTGACAAACGGAAAGAAAAAACGCACCAGAAAAAATGTCATTTCTTTCCGTTTAACCTAATATGTGTCTAAATCTTGTCCATCAAACGAATTCTTTCAACCATTTTCTATTCTTTGGGGTTCTATTAAAATATCATTTTATTTTTTTAATAAATTGATTCAAAAAATATTTTATTCATTCTTACAGTGCAGTTTTAAAATGCTTTATTATTATTCGGATTTATTTGAAGCAGTTATAAATGACATTTTTTTATATTAAAAATTAAAAAAAAATTGTATAGATCTTTGACTGACTGTACTGATACTGTGGTAATTATTATTCATGCAAATATTTTTATTAGCCATATATCGTATTGATCATATATTTTTTATGTATGTTATACTCGCATAAAATTTATGGTGCTGAAATATATGTACACAAATGGTCCGTCCATGGCAATAAAATAAAATTTCAGCGGATGCAATAGGCAATGGCCATAAATATTAGGAATTGTTATTATTAATGGTTGTGAAACTGACATCGTGAGCCATTGGAATCATTTGCAACAATAGCTAACAAATCGTGAAAATATTTAAGTAAGTATTCATATAAAAAATATTAATCTAAATATAAAAAAGCAAACGTGTAGTAACTTTTGCTCGACCATGTGAGGCAATTATTAAAAATTTCTTGAGTCTGTTTGATCACATCATCTTACTCCACGAATCTTGACAAATTATAACGTAAGTTTCGATAGGTGTCCGATGAAAACTATGAATTCAGGGAATTATTTATAACACTGTTAGGAAGTTAGAGGAAGAGACCCATTACCTAGATTAAAATTTCCAATTTAGTCCAAACCCACCAAATTGCACGAAGAAGGAATCAATATGTTGTCGGTAAAATGAGAGAAAGTCATATAAAACAGTAATTAATAATTTATATATTAGACTAATGTAACATTGTTTTTTTTTACTAAAAGCAGAATTAATCAATGAGGTCATAAAAATCTTGGGTTAAGTCATATCCTCAGTTAATCATTTAAGAATTATTGATGAAACTTTTATATTCATGATCCGTTACATTTATCATCTGAAACTGAACTGAATATGTTTTATTATTATTTAAAAAATATATAATATTTATATTAAAACGGTTACATATATAATTTACATTTCATCTATCGGTGAATCAATGGTCCAAATATCAGCCTCGCTTACAAAATAGGCCTGATGCGTTTATAATGTTTTTACTAACGATCGTAAAATCTATCCAGAATTTTTTTTATTCAATATATACAAGCAAATCGACAGCTTAGGGTCTGAAACCCTCTAGACCCCAATATTGGACGTTTCAGGCCACAAAGGGTAGAGTGGTGGTCGTTAGCTGTCCTGCAATAAAGGTTTTAATGTTCCCAAAGGTTGAAATACAGTTTTTAGGTCCGCTACAAAACACGTGCCCTCTTTACAGTCTCCAATTTATATTAATACAAAAGACTCGAAACGAGAGCGTAAAATTTTAATATATTTCCAATCATGTGCCAAGTAGAACGTATACTTTTTTTTATTTTATTATAGTTATTCGCGCGACGTAATAAACCACAAATCTCTTGAGAACACTGGCAATAAAATTGCAATCTAAATTGTTACCTTACCAAAATAATTGGAATCTGGTAATGTTGCACTAATTCCACAGAATCAGTCCTTCATTAGAGTGTAGAAACTAATTCCAAAGTAGACGATACTGGTTTACAAGTCACATAGAGTGCTTGTATTGCTGAATGTGGTTGTTCAGAATTTGCTATACGTGGTCGGGGAGAGATAACGCCAAAATTTAATGAATCAAGTCAAACGCATTGTGTTTCAGAGTTATTACGAAAATACATCTGAAAAATGTGAAACGAATAAAAGTGATACGATTCAATTTCGCGACGTATTATACGTTAGATCGACAGAAAATATGTTAAAAAACAAGAAAAATAATATTTTTTCATAAAATAACAGTTAATTTCATAAAGAATTTCTTAAAAAAAATGTTTTTCTAGCCATAGTAATTATTTATATTCTAAACTTTCGATAATTATTTATATTCGAACAGTATGCATTGCTAGAGTGAAAATTATATTTAAATTCCAACGACCATTCATCAACACGTCTCTGTATTCACGTTGGCCATTGAAACATATTTCAACGACTGCGGAAAATTCAAAGAATTTAAATGGGAAAATTGTGGCGCTCACTTATCAGCTTATCAGGTTGTTCAAAAAGTTCACATCACCGTGCAAAAATTTATACAGCGCAGGAAATTACATTCGGCAAAGTTTTTATGAATAATCGCTATAAAAAGATGCACCTTGACATTAATTACAGTTTCATATCAAATCAGAAAAAAGGTCGCTATTTATTTAAAATTCATACTGAAATACGCAGAAAAATAATTGGAAAATTCGGCAAGTGAAACCTTGAAAATTTTCGCTTCCGTATTTCAGCCTACAGATTAATGAACATAATATTAATATAATATGTTACGTTATAATTCTGCGCAATATAATATTTGTATTTTATGGATGTAAATTATTTATTATGTGAAAAGCCGTGCTAATTTATTTGCTCGATGTAAGCACGTGTTAAATTTGTAGCTAAGGACGATCAAACACTCGATTTCTATTGTCATAAGGATTTATGAAATTATATGCAAGGTCCCTTATTACGCGGAGTTTTGAGAGCAGGGTCCTCGATTACATATACAAGCGATCATTTACTTTCGTACATAGTTGGTTCCTGAAATATGTATGACACTAGAGAAAGTAAAAACGAGTGAAACGAAATAAAATAGACGTAGGTTTTTCTATTAATCTTGATTGTAATGTGTCGCGTATTTTAAATCTTTTACGTACTATTAGTAAAAAATGTACTGAATAGAGAAGAAAATCGAAAACTGCCTGTATAGTGTCTGCATGATCGCCTGTAGATTTTAATAATAATATTTTTATCATCTACCATACAATGAATTAAATGTCTGTATTTTTTTTATTTAATATAATAATAATATTTATTAAATCGAGATCAAGGAACGTTAAACATTGCTTAACACTTTTATTGAAGCGTGTCTGAGATTGGGTCTAGAATTTAATATTAACAATAAAACACAAAACTATGGTTAAGTGAAGTTAGACCTGTAGAAATATAAAAAAATATTATCGGTGACTCTCTATAAAGATTCGTCTTCAAACTGGTCTGTACTTCTGTGTGATTGAGAGACATAGACGTTGCTAGTAGCAAACAATAACCGGCTAGAAGCGTTTGAATGCTGAATATTCTATGGATAGAATATGTATAAAATATAACCATCCTTTAACTTCTTCACAATGAAGTGACCTTGACTTGAACACGCCAAACTCACCCCATACGGGGGCTTACTTCGTGAACTAGCGAAAAAGGCCGACCAAATAGGGTCGGGAGCAACCCCATACGCTTGCAAAATGCTTTGGCTTCACGTCATGGAATGAGGAATCGACTCCCTCCCCGCGATCCTCACGCAAAGATTTCAAATATGACAGAATGGTGCCGAGATGCAACTCAGCACACTCCATCTCTTACTCTAAAGATGTCTATGCTGTCAACATTGTATTTGCATTAGTCTTAGCATGCCCTTTTATCATCTGAACTCAGGGGTTGACTGGAGGATGGATTGTGCTTTCCCTACGGATAGCAGACCAAGGTTACCCGCTTAGGAAGCGCCTAATGACGCTCCGTCCATCGACGGAGAATTCTTGTCGACCAGCCTGGAAGGTCAACTCGCAGAGGCTTCGTGGGGCATCGCGGAGCCAGTTTGCTCTAGGGTGGCCCCCAACGGTTCAGGCCCGTACTTGCCTCTAGTCCCACAAGGAGGCGGACCCGCCGCTAGGAGCTGGGCCCGTCGCTAGGATAATTTAATCACAAAGGTATAAGTCTCTCACACTAATATTCCCCCCAGTGTCAAACCACGACACTGGTTAATTTTTTAATATTATTAAAATTGGATTAAAATTGATATAATTTGTTATATAATCGTTTATTCAATGAAGGATAGATAGAATTAAATTAATTAATTCCAACCCGCCAAACTACCCACAAAATATATTTTTTATAAAACGTGCAAAAGTAAAGGGTCTCCTCCTCTTATATACCCCCTGGCCAGTTTTATAAAGAGTTCCCTGAATTTTTAGTTTTCGTTGGCACCTATCCGACTACTAACTTAGCTCAGTCGCGGTTAACTTACATTATCGAAATATATGCATGTTATATACAAGCCATAACACTGGATATCGTAAAAAACATAAAGTTGAGTACTTTAAAACATCATTAGTGAACCAAATATCGCTTTGTGCAGAAATGTAAGGAATAGTGAAGGGTAAACGACGGTTGGTAAGAAAAATGCTGTTGTGACCGCAACAATAGAACCTGGGCCGAGTTAGGAGATACAACATTGTTCTAGCTCATCAAACATATACAAATATTTGCAAAAAATGTTTATTTAGCTTAACGGGTTATAACTCTGTCCCATAGACAACGCTTTGGGTCTTCTAAAACGTTGTCCAGAGCATAAATGAGCTTCACCAGCTAAGAAAAAGTACAGGAAAGTTATTGCGTAACATCCAAAAAAATCTGTAAGGCAATCAAGTTGTGAGATTGGAATCATAAAATCAAGTGTCTATCGCATTTTAAGGTGTTATAAATGGAGTTACATTCCAATAATGGTACATGCTATCAATAAAAAAGATATATGAAAACAATGTTGACTTTTGACCATTTTTGACATTTTTGTATGAAATAAAATATCTTCGATTCTTATGTTATTCATCCACCTTTCTATCAAATTATTAATAGCATAAGAGGAGAACTTTCCTAATTTTGAAGTGAAAAATGTACTAAGAAAAGTTTTTACCTATTGACCATTAAAAAACAAATCAGTGATGTGAATCAATAATTATTAGAAGAATCAAGGTATAAAAAATATAGAAGGTGCTTTTAAACATCTTTATTTAATTTATTTAGCTTATGTTGGGTCATTATCGCTACATGAGGTTGCGCGTTGTGGTGAAGAAACACTGCCCCTTTCTTGTTTACCAATTCTGACCTACATTTTCCAAAAGCAATGGTTAATTTTAATTGTTAACAACATCGTTCCGCTGTAAGTGTTTAATTACATTCTAAGAGTTTGATATACACAATACCCTTGTAATCTCACCAAACACAAAACATTGCCTTTTTATGCTTTTTGGCCTTCGATGCTATGGGATGGCCATTCAAACGCTATTATACATTACTAATGTTTCATCTGATGCCATCAATCGATGCAAAAAGTGTCGTGTCTAATTGGTTGTCTACCATCGCCAACATCATCTCCTTGGTGTTTTTATGTGGATTAATTTAATTATGACTTATCCTCATCAGACTTCAAATGCCGTCCGAACAGTGATTAAGATGATTCAATGCAAAATTTTCAGATCAGTATTTTGTAAGCCACTTTTGTGTCTGTCGAATATGAAGGCCTCTTCTCAGTGCATATTGCAAATTTGTTTTTTTGGCTTCCGCATTCGCAGCTTTGTATTTGCGGAATTCATACAGTAAAAAATACTGGATTTCTTTTGTACGCTAGCTAGATTAAACTGAATAGAAAGTAGATGGCAATAATCCTTTATATAAAAGGATAATTTTAAAATATATGTCATTCATCAGCTCTGAGAAAATCTTTTTTTGTAAAGATCATCCAAAAACATCTAAACTTTTGCGTCAACACTATATACAAATTTCTTAATTATTAGATATTTGTTCATTGTTTTATCAATAGAAAATCATGTAAAAATAATCATATAGAGCCGTTTTCTTGATAAATCATATCATTTTCTTGATAATTCACTTATATAGGCTACTTTTATGATTTTAAATTTATAACCACTAGAACTCCTTATAAGATTTTTTTTTTATTTTGACATTACCCAATTTTTATATTTTATATAAAATTAGAAATGTAATAGATGGAAATGAATATTTTTATAAATATTTTACTGCTTGGGACAAAAATCATTTTCTCTCTTTTACATTAGGAATTTTATACAACGATATTTTTTAAGTAGACAGCTTTAATTTAATCTTTTTAATCTTAAGTGTTTTTCCTAATTTTTTCTCTTTCCATACTGTCAGAGATTTTGGTTTTATTCGGAGGCAATCTGTGGTTGGAATAATAAAAAAAAATATCAGAATTATAAAATGTAAACAAGTGGTTCTGAAAAGTAAAAGTTTCATTTTTTAATAGAAGATACGTTAATCATGATTTAGTTAACAAATAAATGATATCGCGTATAATATGTGTGACAACATTTTATTAGTTATTATATATTAAATAATAAACTCTAGCAATATACATACATAGCTAACTTAAGAGCTGAATATATAATATAGTATTAGAAAAACATTAAAAACCTTTATAAACAATAAGATTTCAAGCATTTGAAGCTAATATCAATAGAGATAAAAATAAAATTCGTGAGATAATGGACTGTAAAATTAATCGAATAGTATTATGTAGTTAAAAATAAATTACAAGAGTAACTAACTTTAATGACTTTCCTTGCAAAAATTCACATATATAATTTGAGCATTAAATAAGATAAATGTGTAAAAAATTAACATGATAAGAGGATCAAACATTAATATTATTAAAGTATTATAGTTTATTAGATTGTACGCCATTGTAATTCGAATCAGTTTGATTTTCGCAAACATTTTCATTATAATTTGTGGCTATTCGATGCCACGAAATTCTTTACAAAGAATTTTAAATTTAAGCTTTCTAATGAATATTATTCTGCGCCATTATCATATCGCTGAAAATCTTTTCTGAACGATTAAAAAGAATTTTCATTGTTTGCATACTAATTGTCTCGTCAAACAGAATTAATGAATCGATTGCGAATAACATAAGCACAAACCCGTTTAAAGTATTTTAATTAATTTAATAAAAGTATATTGCAAAAAAAAATCGCATCATAAATTAAAGCATGTTTGAAAGCCGATTCTTGAGATTTTGAAACTCGAACAAACTTATCCAATAAATAACAAACATCTGTTTGAAACGAAGATATTTCATTTTCCGTCTAGCTCTGATGACATTTTGCGAATCTCAGTTGCATGAACAATTAAATATATTTCATCCCACAACATACTTTTATATTCCGTTTACTCTATTTAAATACTCGTTGTTGTGTATTCGTTTTTTTTTAAAAAACACTCTACACAGAGCCGAGATTGTAGTAAATTTAAGAAAAGATCTGAAGATTAGCGAAGAGAAATGGTTTCATGAATTGGAGCACAAATTTAAAACGTTTCGCCTAGTTTCCGGTAGCTACGTTTCGCGGTAAGACTAGATCTCAATCTGCACCAAATTTACTAGTACGATAGACATTTAAATATATTTTTTTTGTGTTTATATAAATCAAAATTAATTAGTCTTGAGAAATCCACCGAATATTGAGAGCTGATTCGCAATATAATATATTGCAGACGCTTCTTAAGTGCACTTGATGTATCTATCTCGTTAGTTTATGTTTTGTGTTGCGACTAAACTGTAATTTGAGGTTTTCAGATGAATGACAGTACTCTTGACATGTACCGCAAGAATTAATTGCTTTGAACATACATATATATATATATCATTCTCTATAGAATAAATAAGTTTACAATGATTTTCGATGAAAAAAAAATATTTTTTTTAGATAAGGCAAAAAAAATTTTTTTCCCTATTTTATTAGGCATTTTTCACAGTAATCAACGTAAAAAATGATGTTTTTCCGACTCTATACTCAAATACCTCTAAAAATATGTTTATAATAAATAAAATATTTCGAAACAATGAGATAAAAAAAACATTACAATTAGAAAAAAGACCACAGAATTTTACTGAAGAGGTTTTAAAAAGATCATAGATAACCATGGAAAATATTAAACCGTTTTTGTTTAAATATTTATTTTATTGCAATAAAAAATGACATTTCGTTTAAAATAGTAAATCTAATAAAGTAGAAAACAATTTTTTTTAATATGAGATTATATTGAAAATTTATAAAAATATATTTATTTAACTTGTAATAAGTCCTGAATTTTATTTATATTATAATTTATTATAAAGTCCTAAATAAAATATTGATTTCATCAAAATATTTATAAAAATTTCATTAGACAAGCAGATATTCGAATAAAAAAATATAATATACGATACAATTACACCAGTTTTTCTATTTTTTTCATCTTTAAAGCCTTAAGTTCAATTATGCATGGTTTGGGTTTAAAAAAAGTTGATAATCTTACATGAAAAGAAGTCAAAGACTATGTTCAACAGAATAAGATAAGTTAAATGTTTGGCTAAATGCTGATAAAATTGTTCAACAGAAAAAACCACGAAGCTAGAATTTTCCGATGCTTAATCTAAATGTATTATTTTAGCAAACTAAAAAAACCCATATGATGAAAACCTACGATGGTTGAATAAAAAGAAAATAATATTCTATAAATAAATAATATAACTAACCTAATATATATTAGAACTCATTTTTTTCTATAAACATTTTCATCTCATCAACATTAAAAAAAATCACACGGTGCAAAAACTGCTGGAGCTTACTTATATTTTCTTTAATCCATTTTGTGGCATAAGTCATTTGTGGCACTCCTACGATTTCTCCAGGTTTAAGCAACTCCTAGTGTATCATTTCAGAAAAAATATATAACACAAAAATAATGGCCTTCTTTATTTGTATATATTGCCCGGAAAAAAAACATTGTTTTTGTCGTACAGGATGATTATATAACAACCACTTTCATATCTAGTTACAATAGGTCATAGAAATGGGTCAACTTTACATATCCTGTTTATGGGCCTTGTGTGGATTATCCTGAACTGTAGACCATGGAGAGCCAATCTTGGTCGATAACTCTTTGATGGATAATTAAGATGTAAACCCACTATTAATTTTGAGACACCATCATCGCATTTTTGAACTCGTTATTTTCGAGCGATGTTCTTGAGGTCCCTACTTTTATTTCTTTAATTTTTACTGATCACCGATGAAACTTGTTAGGTTTTAAATCATCAAAAGTATTTTTGGTAATTTGTGTTACTTCGTAGGCCTCTTTCTTTAATCGGACAAATTCACTCATTTTTTTTACAAAAAAACATAAATTTATAGTTTATGCTTAAATATAATGATAAAAAATTACTTCCCATCGGTCACGTGTTCCGAAGGGAGTCAATCAGGGATTCCAAGCCTTTCAAAACAAGATATTTGTGATTTTTTTATCAACATCTTTTACTAAAAATGTTATTCAATATATAATTCATAATTTAGTCGATATTTGGGATTTTTTAACTAATCAATATGATGCGTAAATGACATAGCTCTCGGAGATGTCTCGCCGCAGACTGAACTCTCGCAGCACGTGTCACTCGCACATATTACTCGCACTCGAGATATGCAAGAGAGATGCAAGCAAGAAAAAACATCGGGCGCTTAGCAACAACAGCGAATATTCTGGTTTTTTAATTTTATGTTTGCAGACAATTAAGGACAATGGTTATTAATAATATTTATTCTTTAGACTTTTTTAGACGAATATAAAAGTTTATGACATATGTGATTTATATTAAAAGTGTTATTCAAGAAAAATAGCTTGGGGTATCCAATATACTTCACTACTGGATCGCATCTTGAAAAAAACTGACTTTCTATGAAAATATTAGTGTTAATTAATTTTCTCTCTCTTAATAATAAAGGCTGTTGTTTTTTTATATTTTAATAGCAAAAATACAGATATGTTTTTGTTGGAATTGATTGAAACGATTGTTATTTTACAATATTTCTTTAGACCAAAGCTCATTTTACATATATTTTGGTTAGAAAATATCGAACCTATGCACTAGCAGATCTTATTTTGCCGCATTCACCCGATTCCCATTTTCTCTCGTTGAATAAATATATTTTTAATATTAAATTTAATCAAATACCGCGTCGTTGAAACAATTTTACTTGAGAATAAAATTCGATTTATCTTAAATAATTACGAGACGATGTCTACAGCATCTGTAACCTATTAAAATTAATTTAATTTTAAATAATTATGTTATTTGGTGATTTTATATTCTTCATTGGGTGTTTGCAAAGAATTTCCCGGCATTTCAAGCCATCCACAGGTTTGTTTTTATTTTCATATTAAAAAATATATGTGATAAAAAATGTTGTGTTAGACTCGACACGAATTACAAGGGGATAGAAATCGTATAACATTTATTAAATCATTAGTAACTGTCCATTTCAACATCAGATAGGTTTGATAGTAATTCTCTGCTTAAAATGGCTATTTGGAAAAGTTTTATGACGAGCATTGAAAGTCGATTTAAAATAACTAAGGTCTATTGACGCCGTTGTGGTAAATCATAATTTTATATTAAATCCTTTGTGAGTTTTTCATTATAATATAGAAATAATAGCAGACCTGAACAATTTTTAGAGGAAAAAAATATTTTTTAGAAAAAAAAACATAGGAAATATTACAAAAACAGACTAATTTCAATACAATTTATTGAAAAATAATATTTATTATTCGTTTTTACGTCATCTCATATTTAAACTCATATATTTTTGTCATAGAAGTTTACTTTCAAATAAATTGCACATGCAGATGGACGTAACGGTCGTTGATTGAAATCGTTAAATTGAATGTTGGTAATAGTAGTAAAAAAAGGGTGTACTACATAAATTCAGAGATTGCCGATCTCGTATAGGTGTCATCTTTTGAAAGGGTTGAATCTCTAGGGGGGCCATTTTTATGATACGATCCTCAAATCTCAAACCTTAACCTTTTTTCTAAATTATGACGAAGAATAAAAAAAATACATATACACCTATCCACTTCCGCTCAATATTTGTTATGAGCCTTATTTTAATATCAAAATATATAAAACTAATTAAAAATATTCGATATAATCAACGATTGTCAAACTGCGCAGTTTAAACATTTTAATTTGATAAATATTGAGATTTTTTTCCAGGAACTAAACGTTTTAATTACTTTCTATAAATACGAAGAAATATCATAAATTCTTTTTAAAGTTATATTAACTCGCCTCAAGTTTACGAGCTAATTAAAAATGTGGGCTTAATTTTTCCGCACTGAAAAAAATATAATTTGGCAACAACACGATCAACATTAAAGATTTGAGTATATCTAGAGAATATAAACGTTTCAGATATTTGTTATTATATACATTTTTTTTAATATTATAGTCAATGTAAATTTATTTATGGTATCGATACCTGCGAAACACACTTCACTTAAATTTATGTGAGCGTTTACCGTTTCCGATACATCGACTTTAAGCTCTTCTCCGTTGCCGCACGATTAAATATAACAGTTTTAAATAACGATTATATTTGATTAATAGTGGTAATTATGATAATAACGCTTTATGCTTAGTTTCCATAGCCACATTGAGTATCCCGTCCATTCGAATCTATCGGCCTATATATTTGAATGTATAGAGCCAAATGTGGTAACCCTGAATGGCCGGGGTTACAGGGACCCGTGGCTGTAATTTGATGCATCGCTAATAATCGACAAATGGTTTAATGGGAGTAGAGTACAGTGGTAACTGAATTGGGCAATGGTCAATTGTATCGTGTCAATTAAAATTGCATTTAACGATGAATATATAGGCTATAAGTACGTTTTAGAATTAGAAACTGTAATTAAATAATAAATTATTTATAAATATTAAATAAAAAGCCTATTTAACAATTTAAAATAAATATTCAGGATTCGGTTTAGATATAATGGTGGACGCAACGAAACTTCAGTATCTTTATTGATGACCAATACAGCGGACGAATTGGCCTAGCCGACCTGAGGGTTACAGAACTACAAGCCCTTCTATAACGTTTCCTCTCAATGACTATTTTCTACAAAGCGCCTTGTTAACCAAAGAGCATTGGCCTTTAATTCGATATATTTGTTTGATTTAATTATTTAATATAATATAATATAATAATTTACGAAATATATAATTCTACCTTGAAAATATTAGCATTTTGTAGAAAGAAGCAATTCAGAGGAAACGTTATAGGAGGGCTGTTCGTACTTATTCACAATAACTAACCTTTATTATAATTTTAGCACTACATTAAATTACGTGAACACTAAATAAAACTTGATTTCGTAATTAATAAAATTTTATTGATTGATAAAAAATATTATGTAATTAAGGAATCCATAAATTTAAATTATGACAATGACTGACAAACACCTAATGTAGACAATGTCCTTGCATCTCATTGTAAAGTTTAAGTAAGTCAGGTTAGTATGTCGTTATTCTTAATTTTAGGCACGATTCCAAGTTCTCATCAATAAAATGAGTTCTCAGTTTACTCCTCAATAAAGTTCATGCTTGAAAACGATTGTTAGCATTAATATGTAGAGCCGAAAAGGGAAAGAACAGCAAACGCGAGTTTTTTCAACTGGTCATAAAAGTCAGGAATATTATTCCAGGAATTAAAGATGATCATGGCATTCTTCTCCAGGTCTTTCAAAGCAGACCACTTATGTTGTAAACTAAGCTTACATTTCTTATTCTCCAATATTTCCAAATCAACACAAAGACGTTCAAATTTAGAGCTCCATATTTCCATGTTTTTTTAAATCCAGCAATTGTATTTCAAAGTTACCAATGTCAATGCCAAAAGGAGAATTTGTTTAATGAATGCTAAGGTCGCTCTGCTGAGAAATATTTTCTTGGCGATACTTCAGCAGGCTTGGAAAGTAAACAATGTTTCTTTTTCAAAATCTTGAGCAAAAAGGGATAATTTGTTTTCGAATGAAATGACTTCTTCTAACATCGAAAAAAATGTGTTTCCTTTCTCTTGTAGTTTATGATAAGGCCGATTTAGATGAGACGTAACGTCTACCATGAAATAAAAATTTTGGATCCACTGATCGTCTGTTAGTTCTGAATAGTGAACAGCCTTCTCAAGAAGAAATGCTTTGATTTCTGGTAATAAGGATTCGAAACGTTTTAAAACGTTCCCTCTTGACAATCAACATACCTTGTTATGAAGCAGATCATCGTACTCACTCTCCATTTCAACTAAAAATTATTTAAATTGGCGATGATTAAGAGCTTTAGCTAAAATGGAGTTGATAATCGTAATCACCAATTCCATAACTTTACAAGTTTCTCTTGGAAATGTCTGCGCACAGAGCGCTTCTTGATAAATGATGCAATGGTAAGAAAGTATTTTGTGATTATTTTTTTCTATCAAAATAGCAACAAACCCCTTTCTTAAGCCGGTCATACTCTTGGCCCTGTCTCAGCTTCTTGTCCGGTAAAGCAAATAGTGATGGAAAACATGCTTGAAGATTAATGTAATGATTGAGATGGGATCATGTTATATCATCCTCGCATCTTCTTGATTGAAATGAATCTGCAATATATCTTCTGTCTTCCGTAGCTGAAGCGAATATATATTTAAAAATACATTCAATTAGTAAAAAAAATAATGAAAATTCCATTAACACATATGGAATAAATCCCGTAATTTTATTGGAATAATTTCCACAGCTCTAGCCCGCTCGGAAAAGCATTTTTGTCTTTTATGAAACAGTTTAATAACAATAAAGTGATATAGACTGTACGAATTCCTATGACTAGTACAGATGTTCAATGTATCAGACATACGAAAAATGATCAAATCATTCTGCAAGGACTCCAGCAACTTATTGATACGATAATCGCGAACAATTTCTAATGCCGTATATCGATCGCTGTCGTGTACGTGGGCACGATTATTAATTTTTCAGGCATGTTTTCAAGAATAGCCATGAATATTTAATATGACGAAAAAGTTTTTGGCCTTCCCACGCTGCGTATCCCGACGACTACTCGCTTGCGACCTATTAATGTGCATATATTATATATCGAATGGGTGCGTGGATACAGTTACAGACCTCCAGAAAAAAAAATCGGGGTTCAAATTTTCGGGGTCGCCCACATGGTCCGTCCCACGGAATGTCAGCGACAAAATCCAGGTCGAGTTCATGGCGCAGAGCCTCTCTCTCTCTCTTTACAATGTTATCAGTTTACATTTTTTATGTTTACGCTTTTACGAGGTTTCGTGTAAACGCTTCGGGTAAGGGACATATGTGGGGTTTAACGACGCTCAAGTTTATCGTCCTTGCAACGATAAACCAAGGAATTTCAGAATGCGCGGCTACCACTTTTACCATTGGGGCTCTCGTAGAAATTTGTTAATTAATTAGATAACAGTCAATAGTCCATGGCAATGATAAGGACACCCTGCATTTGACGTTTCACGTTTTAACAGACGAAGAGTATGAGCAATATCCGTAATTTGCAAGCATAACGTACTATGAACACTGAATAATTCTTATCATTTAATACCATGTAATTTGCTTGGTTGTTTGCAATATTCTTCATAAGGTTAATAAATAAAATCATCTCTAGCCAAGAAATCGGGTTTTAACACTTTGTATTCGAATAAATATTATGGCGTGGGAACATCATTCATGGACTAAAAGATCAAGAAAAGAAAGATGAAGAAAGTAATTGTTTTTTGTTCTTTGTTTGTTATATACTACACAATTTTCTTCACTAGTAATAATCTGTGGCGTTTATTCCACAGACTGCGAGATAATTTCTCGCACTTGAATTTGAGTACATCCCATAATAATGATTGATACAAAGTGACCCAAGTGGCATCATCCCCTCCAGCAAATGATCATCATTCAATCGAAACGTTCAGACGTTCCCGCATATCGCTCTGTCGTAAGCTGTAGTCGCCATCTTGTTGCGCTACACACGGATGCCGCCATGACGACTTTGAATATATCCTCTCGCCTTCCCATGGCAAACTACATCGACTAACTAATTAAGAGGTAAGCTGATCAATATAATCGCTGACGTTCTGGCTGCAGACTCCGCCTCAATATCCCCGACACTGTGGACTGATACTCTGTCACAAAAACCCTGGGATTATTGGAGAAGTACTCCTCAGCAGAAACCCTTGGTACTAGACCGCTACGAGTGCCGTTGCTGCCAGAGATCCTTTGTTCTGCGGTCCCCAAATCCTTTGTCTATTTTTTTACTGATCCCTTTCAAGTAGTTTTGTACTGTTGACCAAGGATAGTCGAGATCTAGTGACAATTCCTTTGTGATTTTGCAAGGGTCGTCCCTGCGATTTTTTTTAGACACCACGCGTGCCTTTGACAAGGTTTGGCATGAAGGCCTAATTTACAAACTGATTTCATCAGATATCCCACTCCCATATATTAAGCTGATTCAAACCTTTTTAGCAAAAAGAAATTTCAGAGTAAAATTTCAATCAGAATCTTCCTGACCTATTAGGGCAGGAGTCCCTCAAGGCTCAACATTATCTCCACTACTCTTCTCATTATACACCAGCGATATCCCAGTACCATCAAACAAAAAAAAATCTCTTCTTGCGTTATACGCCGACGACACGGCAATAGTCTATCGTAGTCTAAACATTAAAACGATAAATTCCAATCTTCAAACATATATCAATACTATTCTAAAGTGAAGTGACATATTTCATATCAAAATCAACCCAAATAAATATCAAGCTACTAACTAAAAAATATTAATTAAAGATACCCTATGCCATGGAGCTCCGATCTCCGTATCTCTGGGTAACTTTTGACGTTAACTTGGAAAATACATATAAAAAATATACTTAACAAACTTTACTATAATAATACTATCCTTCATCCACTTATTGGGATAAAAAATCCCTGTTCTTTAGATTTAAACTATTAATTTATACCGCAGTTATTAGACCTCAAATCCTCAAAATCTTTATGTATCCAAAAATCTGGGGCTCGGCTGCCCACACTAAAAAAATACACTCAGAATTATTACAAATACACCATGGTTTATAAGAAATGCAGGAATTAGAACAGACCTCAACATCCTCACTCTTCCTGAACTAAAAAAAAATATGCAATCCCTTTTTATAATAATCTTCATAAATTTTAATCCAATAACCCATCCATTTCCTCTCTAGCTAATTACAATCCAATTTATTCCTTCCTTCATGACAAAATTCTCCTCCCTAAGACCGTACTTTTATAATTCAGACACATATGTCAATTTTATTCTTTAATATATTTGTTTATATGAAAATAGTATATATAAAAATATATATTTATTATATCTTAAAAAATATTTAATGCACTAAAAAAACATGTGAAACTCAGACTATTAATGTCAGTCTAAGGGAAAGACAGGCACTGCTTGAGAACCCCGATCACCTATAGAACTATGAATGCAAGGGTCGTGTTCTAAGAATGAATTTAAAGCGGCATCATTCAGTTTTGGAGGCTTTTCTAATCTAAGTTTATCGTTTGATTATCTATCACTACTTTTAATTTTTTTGAACTTTGAATCTTTGTCATTTTCGAAGATTGAAGACGTCTCGATAAATTTCTCAGATGGTTTTAATAGCTTCTTTTCACCTCGATCAGTGCACGTTAAACCCTAAACACTCAACAACGAAGAGATCATTTAATATGGCTATAAATGTGCATCTCAAGGAAAGTATACCAACACAACAAGACTGAAAATTAGCATTAACAATTGGAAAGTATAAGATACGAAATTATAATATAAGTTGTAATTGGGTAACGTAACTTTATACCTCAAGAATTGTCTTTAGTCACATATTATTTTAGTAGCCTTAGTTAGCTAATCTTTTTTTATATCTTAATAAGTCCCAGATTATGTTTCAAAGAATAAAATAAAAGAATTCATTGCGACAGAAATTTGTTATGTAATAAATATCTATTTTAATTTATTACCATTGAGAAATATTAATGAATACCTACAAATAATTAAAAAACGGTTTAATTTTATTTTAATTAATAAATCTGCTGTGATTAGTAAAAAATATGCATTCAATTTATAATTAAAATTGATTTAATTAATCTGAAACTAAATAAGTCACTTTGCGATAAATGTTAATATATTTATATTTAATAATATTCATAAGCCTTATCGTATATAACTACGGAGAATGGAATTTCTTTGTGAAAATAAGTTAAACATGTCTTGTAAACGCGGTCCCGAAACTTTGTTGCTAAACTCTTCGGAAGTTATCAGAAATTCGACTACTTCCAAATTCTTAGTCGCTTAGAGCTATCTTGTTTTTCCGGGAAATATCTACGTATCGAAAATTCAATTATTTAATGATTTCGGGGCAGTAAGGATAAAAAAAAAACACAAAATTTACCGTCTTACTTTTTTTATTCCTAAAAAATATTTAAAAAATAAACGCTGTCAAGTTTATAATGTTGTTGTTAAAAAAAAAAAACGTGGTTTAAATGTCGAACATTTTTAATACGGAAACTCCATGTAAAGCGCTCCATAATGAAAAAGTTTTTTAATAACAAAACAAAAAAACTTTATTCGATTGTTGGGGTTCCGAATTTCGCGCTGACCCATATGTACTTTATTAATTTATTTCTTTGTTATTTAAATTAATTTATGAAAAAAAATCGAGGCGAACAAACAAGCGGTCGCTTTTAGTTTTATGCAAATGGTCACGTGTTTTCGCAACATATGCAAAATTGGCTTGTGGTTATTTTATTTTTCAAAGTCCCTCGGCGATAATGAGCCGGTCGCTAATGGCTAACGACTCACGATGAAGTGTGCATTAGTGTTGAGCGTTCGCAAAAATTCTGTATTGCCGTAATGTTTCCGGGAGCGTGTTAATTACTCGTGGCAAATATCCCCGGGGATAAGTGTGGAATCAAGATGTTGAAATTAGAAAAATAATAACTAAAGACATACTACGCTACGTGTAATGAGTTATATGGCGCATTGGAAGTGTATGTGCCGAATCCTTCAAAGCGCCATATGGCGAATATGGCGCTCGATGAAAAACTTCATCATCATCATGGCCAAAAATGTGCGAGACGATTGAGCTCTGCCCATTTTTCTCTTCGTCTCAAATATTGGTCTGAGTTTCACAGAATTTATACATATTAAAAAAAATTATAATTTTTCGCTGTCCCCTCTGTGAATAGAAGTTATATGCTGGCAATAATGCTCACTCGCATTGTAATTTATTAGAGATTTTGCCGGCGCTCGAGTGGTTGACAGCTTCTCCAAAGTTCATGTTGAAATAAATAGATAAAAAAAAAAAACCATGTAAAACAAATAAAATAAACACAGTATGAAATAAAGCACATAAAAATATTATAAAAATAGATAAAGATTGATGAAGTAGCCAGACACAGAAGCCAAGAAGTAGTTATCAGTAGTACACATTCAATATAAGGAGAGGGAAAATAAGAAAAATAAAAAAAAGGAGATAAGAGAGAACAAAGCAAAAGGGTTGTTAAAAAGCAAGTTTTGTTTTTATTTTTTTAAATCTGAGTTAAAGATGATTTATTCTAAATTTGGTAAATAGATCTGAATTATGATTTGGTTATCTTCTTTTTTTTTTCGAAGGAATTAAATGGTCTTAGGTAGGGAATTCCCATGAAAGGATTGGGATCATATATGTCATAGTTCGAGAGGGATGAAATGGATGGGTTTATATTTATGAATTTTTGAAGGTTATCGTAAAAGGGAGTGGCATATATTTTAATCAGTTCTTTAAGAGGGATGATTCTTAGGTCTTTATGTATGGATGTGTTGTGAATAAACCAAGGTGCGTCATAATTTGCGGTTAGTGTGAGAGTCGATGCCAAAGAATTCTGTTTATATGTGTAGGATGCGTCGCCCCAGATTTGGGAAGCGTATAATATTTGGAGGACGGATGATGGCATAGTTGTAAGAGGTTTTAATTTGAGCGAAAGGATACTGTTTTTTTACCCATAAGAGGACGAAGAAGCAGGTAAATATTATTGATTTTTTAATAATACATGTTCCATGTTTTTTTATCAGTGACCCGAGGTACTTTGTATTTCAGAATTCCACGGGAATAAGGGTGTTTTTAATAATGGGATTGTATGGATTTGATATTCTTTTTAATGAAAAAAATATTGCCTGTGTCTTAGAGGGGTTGATTTGAATGACCCATTTGTCACACCACTTTTGAAGTTTGTTTAAATATAACTGCAACGTTTTATGTATGAGGTTGGGGCTTCTACTGCGGCTGATTATGGCAGTGTCGTCGGCGTAAAGCGCCAAGAGGGCATTTTTTTAATTTTTTGGAATCGGAATATCGCTTGTATGGATCGAGAAGAAAAGTGCGGAGAAATTTGATTCTTGAGGAATTCCAGCCGTAATCGGACGGATGGAGAAGAGGTTGGACTATAATTTTACTTTGGAGGATCGATTTTTTAAAAATGATTGAATCAATTTTATGTAAAGGATAACCAGCCAAGATAAGTTTTAAAATTAGACCGTCGTCCCTGACCTTGTCAGCATCACAGAGGACACCTTCAAAAAAAATTCGCAACTGAAGAATGTTTTATATTAAGATCTACCAAATTCCGAAACGCGAAGAAGCTGGAGTGTTCCAGTCAATGTGTTTGTTCGTCAGCGCCCGAGGTCTGAAGTTAATTCTATATAATCTATCGTTAATTATTTTTTTCAAGAAGCTTCTGGCCCATAGAGGAAAGGAGGTTGATAGGGCGGTGGTAGTTGTCTATGTGGTCAGGAGTGCTCGCTTGTGGGTTTGGGGACGAGGATGACATTAGTTTTTCATAGAAGTGGAAAATAATTATATTGCAATGAAGAATTTTTTTTTTAAATTGTAAGCATACCTATAAAAAAAGAAGCTATTTTATAGCTTTAATTGAGATTTCGTCTGGGCCCGGAGTATCCGATTGTGTAGTGAATTAATGTGTGGGATGTGTGTGGTGATGATTTCTAAATTGAATGAATACCGCATAGGCTGAGTCTACTAGTTTTCAAAGCTGCGTATTTGAGTGTGTAGGAGGGGAGAAGATGATCTAAATATTGCCAAGGTATTTCTTCTAAGGAGTAATGGCTACCGAATTATTATTGGATTTTAAGGGAGGAAGATTTTGTAGATGTTCTTAAGGATTGCCGTGCTGTGGGATTTGTTATTCTTTATTTAAATTTTCATCTTTGAAGAAAGGTCGGATATTTTAATGTTCCAATTGGAGTTATTCCAGATCCCACTTTAGAACCCTCTTGAAAGATTTTATTTAGTAAAACGGTAGACTGGATCTCCGAATCATCGTCGATTCTCCGGAGACTGTTTTGAGGGAAATTAACTGCTTAATATGGGGGAGGAAGGGGAGATGTTCTTAATCTTATTCGTGAGCAAGAGTAGTTTCATATATTGTAGCCAGAATGCTGCCAGAATTGCGTCAGTACTTCAGAGGTTGAGGTTAAAGGAAAAGGAACTTTATTTAGTTTTTCTGTTATTATAAATTCTAAATTTTGACCAGTCAGTGACATTTATATTGCAGCTAGGAGGTTGTGCCTTCTTTCATGAATAAAGGATTTCTAAAAGGATGGGTTTGTGATCCGAGGAAAGTTCAAGTCTCCATGGTCCAACCGTTGGGAATGAAATCATGCCGAGTGACGAAAACCATAATTCAGGATTATTAATAAGGGAGAGATTACAGCCATAAGTGTAGTCATCTGGGCAGATAGCCAGTCGCCGCTTTTAATTTATACACTACTTACCCGCGCTTATTCATGATAGGCAGCCCCAGTTTTCGTGTTTTGCATTAAAATCGCCAGCTGTAATGGTTTGGATGTCGTTAATTGCTGACTAATTTACAAATCTGCCGTAAGGCCTGGTTTATGATTTGATTGGAAACCACCGAGGCTGGGTTGTATAATGAAGATATCTGAAAGAGACCAGAGCTCGTCTCGAGGATTATGGCTGTCGCCTCATTAAAGAGAGGGCGTCGACGGGATTTGGTAATGGATAAATTGTTTTAATAAAAAAAATACCTGTACCGCCGCCCGGCGTTTATAAAGTATCGTTTCTGTAAAATTGAAAACAGGAATAAAGGTTTAATTTTGCTCTGAGGGTGAGTTTCATTGGACGAGCATAACGTCAATATTGTGCTGTCGGGACAACAAGAAGTTCTAAAATTTTATATTGAAGGGAATTACGCGTTCCAGTTTAGTTACTCAGAATGGAAGTCGCAAATTAATTTTGCCTCACAACGATCATGCGGAGAAAAAGAAGGTACTGATTAGCATAGAAGTCGCTTTTTTTTCGAGGAGAGTTTTAGCGGACATGTAACGAGCTGCGAGTTCAAAAATCATCATCATCTCTTTGAACGTATTATGGCTTTGTTTTGATTGCAATGTTAGCATTATTTTCAAAAAATTATTAGTGGATTCTGGTACATATTATTGTTATTATTTTGGTTATTATTATTAGTAGACTATATTATTCATAGGACGTAATTAATATTTGTGGATATACCGATTTTATAGTGAGATTTTATTAAATTTTAATTGAAATTTTGGACATTGCTCCAAATGACAGGGCCGCCACCAAAACATTTCGAATAATTTCATATGGTTTATTACATAAATCTGTAGGGTGCGGACCAGCGCATTTCATCGCGATTGGAATGCCGCCGAACAGCCAGAGGAGGTGTGGCCGAATCTCTGATTAAAGCGGTGGCATTTCAGGCCCGATACGGTGGTTATTATTATGGTTAATGATACTACATCCTGGCGGCTTGAAAAGAGTTTTATTCTATTCGAACGTTCATATCTAATTCATAGAAGGGTTTGCAGATCCACTTTGGGGATGAGTTCTGCCTGACTGATGGATCTCTGATGCCTGAAATTCATTCCAAAAAAATTTTGGCGTCGTCGACGAATACGAAATCGGGAAACCTTTAATTAGGATTTTAATAAGCGGATTGTCTCTAATAATGTAGGAGGAGTAAGGAATTTTGTTTTCTGTGAGGAGTTTTGTCGTAGCGCGAGATGAAAAACTTAACGTCTTGATCGCTAAGTAAAATATCGTGTTCGTTGGATATTTTATTTACGGCAATTTTAAAATGATATTATGATTTTTTTACGTTGCAGGCGTAACTTTAATCCAAAGCGTGGAAATGCATATGAGAATGCATCCCTTGGGTAATCGAGCATGTTTTAAAATTCAGATTCACAGCTCTTCCCCTCTTTAAGCAGTAGATTGGTTCCAGTAATAAACGTGTTAAATAAATGGTGCATAAATGTATTATATTGAAATTCTAAATTCGTGCAAAAAATTTTGAATTATTATTTTTTACACAATTAAAACAGAAAAAAACCATTTTCATATTCGTAGTTATTCGCTGCATTCACTATCAAAGGAAAATTTAAATCATATGGGATTATTTTTAAGGAATTTGCTCAAACATGCTCAAACTTGAATAAAGCTCTTTGATGAAATCCAGCATTTCCGAGAATCTTGTTTGATTTATTATTATCCCGAATTCTTGTTTTGTTGCTTGAATTGTAATTGATTTTCTATTTGATTTTACTAATAACTTTATTCCACAGTGAAGTACTTATAATGTAATTATTTACATATAAGCTTTTAAATGAGCATTGAGAAATCAAAAGTATTTGTGTAAAATATTAATAGAGCAATTTTTGATACTCGACCGAAATTGTTCACAATTTTTTCAATAGGTTAAATTGGATTACTGTCGATTTCAGCACTCGAAAAAAAAATCATATCTCTTCTATTGATCAATATATTGAGTTGAAAATTGAATAACTTAAACTTCAATATTTACTGAATAGAAAAAGAACCGAATTATTTTTTTTATAAAACATGGTTTTTTTAATGTTAAATTATGAATTTATATAGAAGGCTTGTGTGGGAAAAATCAAAGTCATTAGCAGTTGTATCACTGGGATAGGCCTTCATTTTATTATTCACAATAGCTGTTTTATTGCTCTGAATGTTGAGGAACGCCATAGATAAAAGATAACAATCCTACCGATAAGAAAATATAAAAAAAAACCAAAACAAAACGTTATAATATTATATATACAGCAAATCAAAGCGCCAAGTATCAGCTCACGAAAAAACAAAAGATTATTACAGTGTAATAAATAAATAAATTCCTTGCTGTACATATTAAAATTAGTCAATTAGACTAACCATTTATTTTTTTATAAAAGAGTCATAATTTTTTTTTATATCTATTTTCCACATTTGCCCAAAATTTCTTCAAAGTCTGAAGTTTCTTTTTGTATTGCTACAACTATCAAGTATCTAACCAATAAAAAAATATTTGAAAAAACCAAACGTTATAAAAGTTACAGCCGATCAAACGCGTAGTATCTGCTAGCGTGTGATATGCGCGCCCCGGACATACACAAAAACGCCTTTGACGTGGAATTCACGACCCCCGTTTGCAATGAGTTAATACAGCTCGTTTTTTTTTTTATTTCATGTCCCATCAAAACTATCCGTTATGAAGTTATGCCTTAGTTAATGGCATTTCTCTTGACTTAGTGTCGTTACCTTGTATAAACTCTATTACCGACAAGTAGAAGTAACACGGTCCCACACGTCGTACTTCGAAACCATTACAATGCGATGCAGATGTACCACGATCTTCGATTGACCAGTGTTCATCTTCAATGTGATGTCCTTGGTATTTTAAAGGATATTATCTTAATTATGACATTGAACACAAGAGTACAGACGGTTAAAGGGTGGCAGCCCTTTCTTCATCAGCTATTAATAAATTCTTTGATCTGAATTTAGTAAACCATCTTTAACTATTCCAAATAATAAAAGTACCTCTGCGCAACACACCAAAAATGTTTTTAACTGCCAATGTTGCATTGTAGTTATTATAAAAAAAATATCATAAGGATTCTGTTTAATTCAACCTAAGATTATCAACTAAATAATTTTGTGAAAGAAACTTTTTTATATAATACAAAAACAGTATTTAGTACAGATGTTTACGTAGTTGCTTGAAAATAATCCAAGTATTTTTATACGAGGAAACTTATGAAATTTTCTGGTAAAATAAATGTACATTTTTAGTAATTTTATTTGAACAAAAACATCATTTAATAATCTAATATCAAAAACAATTAAAATTGATTTTACTATCGTTTTAAACCGTCAATTATATTGTTCAGATCAAAATCGTGGTAATTACGCACAATTAACTTTAATATTCAATATATTCGGTATACTGCGAACTATTATAAAGTCATATTTATGCTTAATAAATAGCATAAATAATAAATAAAAAAAACAAAAAATGTTCTGTACGTATGTACAAGCCAAACATTAAGGAAATGAATGAAGAATCTAAGTATCTGTACGACTTAAAAAAAATCATATAATATTTTTTTTTATAGGACTCTTATTTATTCATTTTAATAAAATCTATAAGAGTTTTTAATTACATCAAATTAAATATATTATATACATATGTACGTGTATTTATATAGAATACTCGCTTTGCGTACTACTGATTAAAGTGCTTACGAAAATTGTTGCAGATATAATTTTTTTCCAGACACAGAATGGCTGCTGTTTTTTTATTATTATTTTATTCTAGAGAAACACTATCGCAAAAATGTGACTGAAATTATTTATAAATTCATTGTTTAAAGCGTTTAAATATTTTAAATATAAATGGATCGCATTATCAACGGCGTTGAAAATAATAATATCGCCACGGTATTGAATGTTAAGAGTTTATTATTTTAATTATTTGCTATTTTGAACAAAATTCGAGTCTTTTGCAAACGCCATTTATTATTTTCTATGAGCTCATCAATCTGGAAAATATTACAAGGCGAGTTTCTGAGGTGTTTATTTTCATCGCGGTGGCAACGGCCCTGAAACGATTTATACAAAAGCTTATTCGCGACAAATATTTTCAAAAATAAACGTTATCATTTTTTTTAAAGAAATATTGTATCGCAACTCATTGTGTTTAATTTATTTTATATAACATAAGTTTTTTTATAAGAGAAATGTAGCTACTCCAATAAGGTCCCCTTGTAGTTAAATGCCGACAGTGTTTAAAGCGTAAAGAGAAAAATTTATCTGCATTTAATTAAACAGGAAACTGTTTGTTTTCCTTTCTCCGGATGTATCTTGTAATTTTATATAGCAATATATAAAAAGGGAATAGCACTGAAAAAATAGGTTTTATATAGAGGTGGATAACTCGAAACTTGCAAGTACTACTAATATTTAAACTTTTTATGTTTATTAGGTAAGAGAATTTCCTTTGTTTAGGACAAAATATATCTTTCTATCATTTTCAATTGATTTAATACAAAAATTTAAAAATTTCTGCTAAGAATATTTCAGTTCTAGGACTCGTGAAATATTTTAATTTAATACTTCTTTTAAATCCTTTTATAATAGTCTGACATCGAGTGATTACTAAATATGGAATTGTAATAAAGCGTCCGTTCTTTATTTTATTTATTTTTTATATTATTTTACCATTTATGGAATAAAACTATATTACGGCCAGTAGGAATCAGTGGCATACGGTGGACTTGATGTTGGGTGTGCTGAATGTGGAAAAAAAATACAGCTTTATTTTATTGAATTTTATTATTATTTATATAATAATACCATTCTTTTTTTTGATAAAATTCATTAAAAAAACTGTATTTTTTTCCACATTCAGCATACCCACAATCAACACTTGTTCCTTCTAATTACTTTTTCAGATCTTCAGATCCATGGAGCACACTTTAAGAGGAAAACGTTTTTGAAATGTAATTGAAGTCGAAAACTTTTCGAAAGAGTATTTCGATTCAAAACCGGAGAGCTTTTTAGTCAAAAAAGGAATTGAAAAACTATTAGGAAGTTGAAAAACAGTTTCTAATAATGATGAAAAATATATTTTATAATAATATATAAGAACAATATGTTAGAATAATATGTAAGAATAATATGTAAGAATAA
Organism: Philopotamus ludificatus; assembly: GCA_022495035.1. NCBI lineage: Eukaryota > Metazoa > Arthropoda > Insecta > Trichoptera > Philopotamidae > Philopotamus > Philopotamus ludificatus. The sequence goes on along the minus strand of JAGXCT010033354.1, from coordinate 14,377 downwards.
TATGTAAGAATAATATGTAAGAACAATAAGTAAGAATAATATGTAAGAATAATATGTAAGAATAATTTGTAAGTATATATATATAAGAGAATAATATGTAAGAATAATATGAAAACCATTAATATGTAAGAATAATATGAAAACCATTAATAAAAAAGAGCGATTTTCTTCGGGTTTATCTAATAATTTTATAATTATTTAATCAAAAATGTTCAGTCGTAGTGAACAAAGAATCCCACATTAGAATTTAAATGATAAGATGAATCTTCAGCACATATTAATATATTTTTATTTACTCCTTATACAATTTTATAAATTAAAAATTATAACAATAAATCATAAGACATTTAAGAAAAATGTTCACAATCTCTGAATGCAGATAGATTACATTCCATCTGCATCCGAATGTTACAAATTTCATTATAAATATAAATAAAAAAAATACATGTATCAATATGGTTTTATCTTCGCGAAAGCATAAATAAATGATTATTTGTATCAGAACTTCCATTTTCCATCCCCTTCAAGTTTGTCTTAGATAATCGACCGTATACAGAGATACGGAGGATTTTTTTTCGTTCTTTTCTTAAAAGGTTTTCGATTGGAAAAACATTGCGTACTCCATTTTATTTAGGACAAGTTATTGTTTTTCCCCATGCCTTGATACCATTACACGTATTTATGTATATTTTCCGGAAAGCTCCGTAGACTAATGGCCCAGGGCGTGGATTCAAGACTTCGCGGTGCCTGGTTCTAGTCCCATCATTTTAATAAATCACATTTTCAGTCTAAAACAGAATACGAGACGCTTTCGTGTAATATTTACTGAGACACATTGCAATTCACCTATACGATTAGCATAACAATTCTTTATTTACATCTAATAAAAAAATATCCTTTCATAATTTAGGTTAATTAAAATGAAATAAAGTCATAAATTTAAGTACTTTTAAATAATAAATGGTTAGCTTTGGTGCTTATTTAATTAAATGAAAACATTTTCACGTTTTCATTTAATTAAATTTTTTTCTCGCTATTTTTGTTTAATTTTTACGGTCCCGTTTAATTTTAGTACATTTAATACCACTCTTAACGTTTTTTATTTCCCGCAATTTACGTTTAAAATATTTAAAATTCGAATTAATTTTTAAACACATTTAAATAAATGCGCGATTGACAACAAAATATGCTGCAAATAAAAAGAATGGATGACCTTCAAGGTTGTTTGATAAACAACTTTAAGCTTAGATGCTTTGATGAAAGCCAAGAAAAGAAAAAATATCTTATTCTCGTTGCTCATCCAATAAATTTACCTTTAAACTGTACTTGTGAACTGCAGCCATTGGACTTAAAATATAATAATTCGTGCTTTTAACCTTTTGCACTCCAATGTTTTTTTAAATATTACCAACTTCAAGCTATTTTGAGTGAATTTGTTAAATAATAATATTTATACTACAGAATGAAAAAATCAGATTGTTAAAAATAAGAAAGTAACGGTTCGTTATGTAAGGTCTTTATTGTGTATATGCACTATGCTAATTTTTATAGTCATTCAATGTATCGTATTTTTGAAAGCAATCTTCAGGATGAAGTCCGGTTTCCTTTTCGCAAGTGTTGCAAAAAAATGTCGTTCGTTTTCTTGCTCCTTGAATCTCTCGATTTGAACATAACATACAATCCTTGTACCTCTTCCCTGGGTTATTATAAATAAAATATGGAGCCCCGAAAAAATAACTTCCTTCACCACTTCAATATTTTTCGCATAAAGCAATACGATGCTGCATGTATCTGGACTGATAAGACCTTGTGTTGTTATTAATCCATAAAAGGGCACACATGTTAAAATATAGCTAGTGCGCGAGTCTGACAACATAAATTCGAAGACCCCATTAAGTAGGTTTTTTAGGATTGGATGCTATTAAGCTTATTTTGCCCTTGAATGCAACAGTAGACTCGTCAATGGCTAAATTTTCTTTCGGATCATAATTTTCCAAAAATGTATTGTTTAGGTAGTCAAGAAAATTGCTGACTTTTCTTACAGGTTCCTATCCTCAAGTTCATATCATCTGTTATTATTTTCAATGTTGTATTGACCAGAAAATTTGGAAGAATCGCTTGCGGGTAAATATTTTACTGAAAAGGGGTATTCTTTCATTTAACAATTATCGAACTATTTTTTCACATTCCAGATGAAAATAAAATCGTCATATAATAATAGAGATCATTCAATTGCTTCAAACAAAAAAAAATACCAGGACAGTTATTTACACTTAAAAAAACTGCCCGAGAAAAAATGTCCAGAAATACTGAAGCTGGTGGAAAAAAACTAATGTCTAATACGTCTCAACATAGGAGTTCAAAGGGTCAAACATTACTACGGCAAAAATCTGGTACAAATATTATTATCAAAATTAGAACGACGAGAAGATCCTTAAAAAATTTAAGGTATCTTTTTCAGAAGGAGTGCATTACACTGTTGTGCTATTGATGGCCGGGAACAAATTGACGTCGGTATTAATGTAAGGTTATTTGAGGTGTATTGAAGACCTTAAAATCTAAACAAAAATTAATTTTCAATTTTATTTTCTATCCCGGAATCTACGTTTCCCTCCGATTGCGTTTTATCTGTCCCTTTAAATACGTAAAAACGAGGTTTCTTTGTATATATATCATATATACACGTAGAGAACTATTATTTTTAGTTCATACATATTACTTTTTAAAGCTTTTCTTTTTTTATATATTATACATGTGTTTGGTAATTTAATTCATTTCCCAATTGTATGAAAATATTATTTGTTCAAAAACCTTAATCCAGTCGTGAGCTGATCGTATCCCCGGGGGAATCGCTGATGAAACCTTGTTTCCTGTGTCTATTGTATGAACATATTTAGGAAAACAAAATATTTACATTGAGTTATACCAAAAAATGTTTCTATATTAAAAAAAAATATTGAGACCTCATTTTGATCAAATTGTTAGGACAAAGATTATGATTCAAATTAATAGGAGCTATTATTTTCTCGACGAATTTTATATTATTAATTTATTCGGAAAGTTAAACAAAATATTATAAGCCATTTTAATCATTGTCAACTTAATGGTCCTATTAGCATATTTTTTGTAAAAATTAACTATCGTCAATTTTCACGGCTAATTAAATGCCAGAGATTTTCTGCGTTAGCCGAGCGATCTCATTAATTACGCGAATACTCCGAATATGATTTATTAACAATACTGGAAAATTTCGTAATGAGATTTCAAAGGAAAATAAATTTCAAACGAATGTTATTTTGCGGAGCGATTTTCGCATACGTCACACGTAGGAAAACTTTGCAAATTAAGAAGTCTCGCAAGTGACTTTGGTTCTTTGACTCTTTGTAAAAAAAAATAAAAAATAAACAACGTTATTTTTGTTTATGAAAACAATTATGAAATACGCGCAGAAACAATCGCGACGACCAATTGTTCGCAATCAATGGACTTCAATTGAAAAAATAAATGGTTTCTCCGTATACGCGAAACCTTCTAATTGCTCTACTACACATGTAGCAAATAAAATCGTGTATTTTTATTTGCGACGCTTTACGAAAAAAACATAAATATTTGCATACGTATGTTTATATTATCGAAATTTAAATAATGCATATTCATATAAATCCAAAAATGTGTGTAAACGATTCTATCACTATTATTGAATACCGTATTTAACCCTTATCAGGCCGCTGTCAACGAAACGAGATGGAATCCTTGAAAGTTTCATTTCACATAAATTGTACTAAATCAACTTCGAACAATGAAACAAGCATATAATATAATATACTAATAGTAAATATAAATAATCAAAAAATTTGTATACAGTCAATTCTCGACTTACGACCATTTGCACCTATAACGAGAAGAAAAGTCCTTAAAAACCTTTTTTTTCAGTATGTGTGAGGCATTTCTTAAAAGCCTCAAAAAATAAGATAATGTGCGTCAATATATAAGATAATTAAGGGTGTTAAATTTTAAAATGATACAAATACTTGGATCTTGTTATACACTACCCTTAAGATTCGTCATTCTGTGGCAATGGGTTAATTAAAATTCATATATAGTATAGGTTGTAAAAGTATCGTATAGGTTGTAAAAAGTATAGTATAAGTTGTAAAAAGTATAGTATAGGTTGTAAAAGTATAGTATAGGTTGTAAAAGTATAGTATAGGTTGTAAACAGTATAGTATAGGTTGTAAAAAGTATAGTATAGGTTGTAAAAAGTATAGTATAGGTTGTAAAAAGTATAGTATAGGGTGTAAAAAGTATCGTATAGGTTGTAAAAAGTAAAGTATGGGTTGTAAAAAGAAAAAAACATTGTTCTCTTTGCAACATCATACGAGACCGCGAATAAAAAGTGTTTTGTGCAACGCGGGCGATTTTTCATTATGCAATAAAAAATCAGAAGGATGGTTGAACGTAATGACGTCATAGTAATATATATAAAGCATATGGGATTAAATCTTAAAACGTTAGAGATTAACGATATGACTTTTAACCTAGCCGTACCGATGGGGTATATTGGGTGCCACGAGTTTTTTTATTTATCTCTAATAACTCCTTTAATATAAATCCTACAAATCACACACTTTTTGTATTTGTCTAAAAAAGCCTAAATAATAAATGATATAAATAATTATTGCCTTTATTGTCCGCAGTTGCGAAAAAATAAATAAAAAAACCGCTATTGGTACAGTGCACCGTGTGGTTGATCATGAGTTCTACTGCCAAAAATCTTTTTCACGAAAATACGATTTCAGAAAAATAAAATTGGCAAATAATAGTTAAAATATTGATGTTCAATATGTGACTCCTTTTTTATTAGTTTACTTTATTTGATAATATTTCTAATAAGTTCTAAAGTCTACCATTATCAAAAAATGCAATTAACCCTTCGCACTCCTAAGGTTTTTCATAAATGTTTGTACAAGCTCCAGGCTATTTTTAGAGAATTTTCTCAAAAAAAAAGTGGGCAAAATAGGTTTTTTAAAATGTTTATATATTGAATCAAATTAAAAAAAAATGTATTATGATTTATTTTAAAACATTTTCCAGGGTGAAGGGATGGTTTTCGCCCGCACGTATCGCAATAAAATGTTGTTTTTATTATTTTTCCACGTGTATTGCGATAAGAATGGGATGTAAGCACAAAAAGCCTTTGACCAATAGATTTCGAGCTCTGCAACATCGATAATTCCCATATTAATTATCACGCCAAAGAAAACTATCATTTCCACTTTGGTAACATCTTTCCAATCATGCCAAATAGAATATTTCTTCAACTGTTTTTCGGCTATAATTTTTGCAGCGTATAAATTTGTTTCCTTTGTAATTTTTTCAAATAATGAATCGGTAAAAAAGAGTTCAAAATATTGAAGAGGAGTCTTCTTTGGGGATGAAAATTTCGAACCCGTATTGGTTGACCCAGTTGAAAAAGTAATGTTCGATATATATGGATCAATATTTATTACATCCACCCATGATGTAGTAGTAATAACTGGAGGAAAAACAACACTATCATTTTCACGATCACTATGAATCCGCATAACACGCCGTCCTGTAACTCTTGGGCCAACATCTCACTTTAGAATTAGAGTCAGTTACAAAAGGAGTAGTAGATAACGATACGCCGACTGTGGAATCTGACCCAATGAAATGTTCTTCTTCAGATAAATCCAGTCGTTCTAATATCTCATCCAATTTATTCATGTATTCATCATCACTGCTTTCAAATTTATTGACGGTGGAGATCTTCCTAGCTCGAGACATTTTCTCGGCTATAAATGTTAAAAATTAGCTCATTTATAACTATATATAATTATCTATAAACACATAGGGAGATAAAAACTTACGTGTAATCCAAAAATACTGAAAGACCTCAAAAATATAATCCTCTCAGTGACACAGTTCAACCTTTTCCTTCAAACTCTCCTTCATAACTTCTTGCTGTGAAATACGATCCAACACACACAAGTGCGTCATAAGTTTGTGACTTCCCCTTTTTGCGTCACTCGTTATGCGAAATGTCGCTCGTTAAGGGAGCAATTTTTTCACTTTCTCTTTTGCTCGTTATGCGAATTACTCGTTATGGGAGGTGCTCGTTATGAGAGGTTCCACTGTATATCATTTAATATATTTTACATTTTTAAATATATTTTATACCACAAAATTTAAATTTTGACTGGATTTTTAAATGTTAGCACGGTTCCTCCGAGTAAAAGTAATTATGCCACAACAAAGAAAATATATTCATTACTTTTTACTATTAATAGAAATATAAAAAATCGTACCACTTATTTATAAAAATATATTTTTGAATTATATTATTTAATATGAAATAACATATCATTCCCTATATTTATTTTAAATTTAATAATTCTAGTTCAAATGAAAAATAAATTACAGACTTTTGGCAATAGAATATATGATCCATCCCATGTACGAGTTACACGTACTAGTGACACATGTCGCGAGAACTCAACAAAGCGTCTACTCAGTCTGCGGCGAGACATCGTTGAGTGCGCGTGTCATTTACGCGTCATATTGATTAGTTAAAAAATACAAAATATCAACCAAATTATGAAGCATATCATAAATATGTTTTTTTATTCTTAGAATAATCCATTTTTAGAAAAAAGTATCTTCGGACTCTTAGCTACTTTTCGATTTTTCCGCATTTTATTTTACCTGTGAATATATTTTTTAAAAATCTTCCGTTAAATAAACTAAAAATACATAATGGTATATAAAATTGAATCTATTATCGAAATGAGTTATTTCTAGACAAGTTTTTATTATTTATAAAATTAAATAGAACTTCATCTGATTATCATATCCGGGAAACAGCCACTGTTCCATTAGGGCAGTTAATAATTGTATTATTCATAGGATATATACATAGATTAATTTATGTTCTGGCTACAGACGAAGATTAATCCGAATGAGAAGATGGCTTATCAACTGTAATTTTCATCTTTTGTCCTTTGGATTACTCAAAATTGGAGAATTTGAATTAGCGACGGCTCAAAACAAGACAAATATTTTCATTCTTTCGTCGCTCTTTCATCGTGTGCAAATACCATGCCGTGTTTAAAGTACCTGTATTATTCCGCATAATATTTTAATTTTCTTCAGACTCCAAGGCCTATTGTGGAGGAGATGCGGCGAGGTGAGATGGTGGGAGTGAAGCGAGGGTGGAAAAAGCGTCTTGTGCAAAAGGCAGTTGAAGAATCCGCCTTATATCAGATCGAATTTAATAAAGGACCTAATGTACACTCAATTTCGGATGAAATTTAAAACTCAATATAATTTTATTAATTCTGAGAAATATCGAATCGATGAAAATAATTATTTTTTTCTTGCGCCCTCGCGTGATGAGATTTTATCCGCGACGAGTGTACTGTGATACGTTATTATTTTCCAAACTATGATTAAACTCTAGAGTTGAAACCGGCAATTTAAAATAATATTAATGGCGTACGCGGTGACTTGAATCTGATAAATTTTCAATTAGAACCGAAGATTAAAATAATCGATATGAATCGCATTCATTTTGTTTAATGTGTGGTTGGAAAATAAATTACAGTAGTCAAGTCAATAAACTGAGCAAATAAATGTACGCAAACTATAATAAATACATACACTCCAATTAATAAACTATCAATTGAAATTCAATTTAAATATAAATGCAACTAGATTCATTGTATATAATAATAATTAAGCTTGTAAATTCTTATTTATTACAAATGTAATTCTTATTTATAAATAAATGTAAAGGTAAAATAAAAATGTTGTTACGTTGTGTATGTTGTCATCAAATAAACATGCAATATAATATGGCAATATTTTTTATCCTTAGTCAAAGTTTCAAGACCAGAAATTAAGAAGAACAATTTCGATTTTTTATGCTATTTTTATTCAGTAAGGGATTGAAGCCAAACTAAGCTACCGAGACCAATTAAAAAAAAATAAGAAGACGTGTTAAAACTTTTAAACAGCCATAGAAAGTAAAAAAAAAAAAAGTAGGAAAATATTAATAAACAATGAACTAAGATCAGGAAAACCTCTAAAATCGGATGATGCCGCGTTAAATCCGTTAATGGAATCCAATCTTTGCAAAACCATGAAGGAATTGTCACAAGACCTCAGCTGTTACTAATGATATGTGGATGCTGTACAAAATAATGACTTTCTTTAAATCAAGTACCAGTTTCAATCCCTCCACCATTATTAACCTTGGAAAAGATACTTCTTTGGGTTTGGTGAGATATTTAGAGCGTAATTCATTATGAATTATTAAAACCTGGACAGACAGTTACAGCTGAAGTTCAGTCAAAAAATGAGATGGATTTAGAAGTACAGCAGCATCTATCTTATTCACTAAATATTGCGTCCTTAGATTATCATCCTTCTTACCATTCACTTCCGTAGAAGTCGTAAAAAAAATATTTTTTGGGGGAAATACCCTGCATTTACACAATTTTACAAAAGAATAATTAAAAATATCTATTGGTCTTCTGTTAGAATTTTTTAATTATGTGGCCCGTCTAAATCTAAATGATGAACAAGTAGCTGATTTTCAATAATTGTTTTGGTGGAAATCGTTTGGCAATGAGGTCGGAAGGAAAAGAGTGCAAAGGTATATATTTTTTAAATAAAAAAAAATGCCTAAAGCTTTATTTAGAAAGGTGAAATTTAAGATTTATAAGATAATTATTAAAAAAATAATTTGAGAAAGGGATTAAAAATATTAAGTGACGGATGATTTAACCAATTTTATTTAATTTATATTTTGTGTTCGATTCCACAGGATGTCCCAAAAAATTGTACTAAGTTTCAATGATTATAACGTTTTTATTCACGTATAATTAATATCTATATAAGCTATTAAATATGTATCTTAATTATTTATCCCCTCTTTATCCAAGCCCATCATCAAAATATGCTCTTATATCACGATATGATAATTTAATAGTGCTTCGTCCTGTTAAAAATATAATTTTCCTTCTTTATCAAAGTCCTTCCGAATGCGTGGTATAACAAATTATCTCAGTGAATTCAAATAATTGGCATCAGTGTACACATTTTTTGATATATCCTGTATTTAATGAGATGTAATAAAGTCTAACCCTAAATGAGGCAGAAATAAATAATAAACTGTCAATTACTATTTTATTTTTGAACAAAAACTATGTTTTTTTCTCATTTGCGAACAATTAGTTATGTCAAAGATTTTGATGATCGATGAATAAAAATCAGTATGATCTAAGATTAAAAAAAAATAACGACGAGTGCATTGTTATTAACGAGAGACTTTCCGAATTCATCGTTTCTTCGTTATTGTTTAAGATGAAATTATAATATTTTTCTGGCCTTATTTGTCTGATTTTTAACAGAGCACCCTGTATAAATATTTCAATTAGAGAATCGTTACGCGCCACTTCATTACGGACTAACCCGTCAGCAACCGCTTGGGGTCCCGAGCACATAGCTGTCGATATGCGAAAGAGGCGAAAACCGCGCCGCCGAAAATGCCAAATTTTGCATAAATACATATTAGAAATGCGTGATTAAATTTTAAGGATGGCCGTAAATATTCACGGCCATTCCACGGTGGCCATATTGGAATATTAGCCAAGTCACTACTGAAAGGTTATTGTCTGTTACTATTGAAACAGATATATAGTACTTTTTACTAAAAATATATAAGTTACAAAAAAGTATTATAAATAGTTGATATTAAATACAATCAATTATTCATTTCTGATTATCGGGGCTAATTATTGGGAGAGGACGAATAGATAATCAAAAACACGGATAATCCAAACTACAATTTTTAATTTCGTTTGACAACACAATTACTTATACATTTCTAAAGCTGATTTTTATTTTACCATTGTTAATATTGGCACCCCGACTTTAGCGCGCGAGACTCTAGCGCGCCGACGTTAGCGCGTCGACGTTAGCGCGCAGACGTCAGCGCGCAGTACAACCCCGACTCAAGCGCGCGGGACCTTAGAGCGCCGACGTTAGCGCGCAAAATAATATTATTTTGTATTGTTGAGGGCTGATTAAAAAAAAAATAACCTACCTAAGATAACTTTTTATCCAAAATTACATCTTATATAACCCTTTGACAGTTTAATAAAAATTATATTTACTATACCTAAAATGTTGATTTATTTTATTCACTAATTTTGTTTTAAATGTTATTATGTTTAAATAAAATTTTTAAAAAAAGATGTATTTTTAAACATTTTATTAAAAAATTGAGTTAATTATGGTAAATTTCGAAACATGGTATGCAAAGATCGCATTTATAGCAATAATACCTCGTTTCTTTTCTTATTCCTTTACCGTTTATTGTTCGATTGCAACAAATCATGCATTATCTGCATTGATTTAGATTTTTTTCTGATGGAGGAATTAAGATAAATCGATAAGATCCAGGCGAAATTGTAAGTGGGTTTTTTTGTATCCTTTCTTTGTAATGCATTATCAATGCATTCCAAATAATTTTATCCAAAATATGGAAAAATATCTATATACAAAATTTCATAATTTATTTTTTTAACCTTTTGCACTCCGAAGGGTTTTCAAAAATGTTACCAGCAACTCCAAGCCATTTTGAGCAAAATTTCGAAAAATTATGTTTAAATTTTAGATTTGGAAAAAAGGTTTTAAATATATAAATAAAATTGTGTTTTATTTTTTAGGACTTTTTATTGAATGCATGATAGGTTTTACAACAAATTATTTTTTAAAAATTTGTAAAGTATGAAACTTCTTGAAACAGTCGCCTGGATGAAGGCCTGGTTTCCTCTCGCATGTTTCGCAGAAAAAAGTAGTTTCTCGTCTCTCTCCATGAACTTTTCGATTAGAGCATACCATACAGTCTTTATATTTATTAGGATTAGTATACATAAAATGAGATAATCCATCTAGCCGCTGTTCTTTGTCTACTGTTGCTCGAAAGTTTCCAATTAGTTGTGTCAATAATGTTTGACGGAACTTTTTGTGTCCCATAGGCTTTCTATTGTCGTTTTTTTCGCATTCCTTATACAAAATGTAGGAATTTACAAAGCTTGTTTCTAGTCCCCAAAAAAATAATTTTCCAATTCATTTTAAAGTTTTACGCATAAACAGTAAGAAGTGGCTAATTGGTCAGCGGTGCCTCGACCCTAACGCATATTCTTTATGTAATTATGCATTACCGCTGGCTTCGTTTATGGATGGATTGTTCTGGGATCTCTTGCCTTGATCTCCTTGGTCTTCTTCTCACAGACACAGACTGAGAAGTAAACTTGTTACTCAACATTGTGACTATTCTTTTATCGCGCCAAGCGCCAATAATAATTTGCGCACTAACGTCGGCGCGCTAAAGTCGGCGCGCTAACGTCGACGCGCTAAAGTCCCGCGCGCTAACGTCAGGTCAGCGTTAATATTTATTAGGAAAATAAAGATTTTTCTAACGTTTTTATTATTTTATTTAGAATTTGCGTTATATGAGTTGTTATACATTATTAATATAACAGTAATCAGTGCTTTGTTGTGACTATTACGATTGATAATTTTTACTTCTTTAATAGAATCCTCATTCTCTTATTCTCTTAGTTGAGATAGTAGAGAGTAAATAAAATCTATATACAGTAATACCCCCGATAGCGCGTGTTCCGATAGCGCGAATTTGAAAATAAATCGCGGAATTCAACCTGATAACGCGAGCGCATTCTATTTATGCATAACTCGACCGTAAACTGGCTGGGTGCGCCTGTGTGTTGATCTCGCTCGCACATATATATGTTCTCATGTGTGCGAGTGAGTGTTCGGCACATTTCTCACCATTCACGTCTGATGTAGACAATGAGCCACGGATATCTATATGTATGTCGGCGATCGCATGCATGGCAACCGAATATTTCATTCATCTAAGATTCATACCTTTTTTAATACAATGTTCTTAGTTTTGGCAGATTTGTATTTGTACGTTGTTCCAATAACGCGGTCCCAACTTTCGCGCTATCGGGGATATTACTGTACACGTTGAAAACTCAAAATAACCCAATAGTATTCTAACCACTCAATGTTTTCTTCATCGGCTTTTGTAAAGCTTTATAAATTTGCGATTAGCTCACATATTTTGAATATTTTACTCATTTCGCGCTCGTTAGAATCCAAATAAAATGATTTTCCGTTCGATAAAATTTTCCTCCACTAAAGAACGCGTGTTGCTGAATATTTTTTTACAAAGTTTGGGTTACTCCTTGTATTGCATTTAATCAAATCGTCATCTTCGTTACAAAGAGGGTTTAAAGAATACTAATACTTTATTGTCAGTTTTTTTTAAAATAATCACTTGATCGATGTGTTAAATTAAATAAATAATTAGATTTAAAAAAAAATTCTCACTACTGCAACCCATTTAGTTTTGAGCCAATCTTCAAAGATGTTTCTATCTATCTATGCCCTTTTCTGGTGAATTGTTAATAGAAAGATTTTATTTAAATGATCCTGAGTTGTTTAGCTTTTCTAATCACAACAAAAATAATTTTATGAATTACAGATGAGTTCGAAAACTATTTCTGTATCATATCGATATATTCCCCCTTTTCAGATCTTTATTTTTTTTTAATATAAGAATAGAATTCATGGATAATCTGCTAACCGGATAATCCAAACATTATTAATATTATTAAATCAGACATACCTAAATATGCATTATTTTTTCATGATTTTAGGTTAATTTTTTAAGACGAGATGAATAAAATTTAAAAATATCATTAAAAAAAATTTACCGTTGGTATACGAGATGTATTTTCAGCCGATTTATTATCTAGGTTGTTATATTATTTAAAATAATAGCTAATTAGTAGTGGCGCGTGGGATAAATATTTAGAAGTGCTGGGGAAAATTATATATAAAATAACCCCCCCCCCCAGCCCGCTGCTGCCCCGCATCTATCCAATACACGACACTGGTAGCGCTGACGAGCAGACAGCGCTCTTTGTTTATATAGACGAGCCGCGCTTGGTCAGAATATTTTAACTATTTTTAATATGGGTTCTACATAATGCATTATGTTTATTTAGAAGTTTATATTAATCGAAATAGTTTAGAATGAATATTTAATAATTAAAAAATCTGATTATAATACATACGTATTATTAGAACTTCAGAGAAAAATACGTTTTCAGATTGAACTATTTTTTTAAATGAACGATCTACATACAAATGAAAAAAAAAAGCTTTTGATAGCACATAAAATACGAATGTGTTGCGGATTAAATTTCATTAGTTGAATGCATAATTAATCTCTAAAATGATTAAATTTAGAAAAGGTCTCATATGGAATATTTAAACTTCATTGTTTTATCTAAGATTAGAAATACGATATTTTCGAATTGTCAACACGACGCTAATTGAAGCTCTCACTTAAATAAATAGCAAATTTTTTTTATTATTTAAAATATGGTGACGTCGTATAATACGCAATATGTTAAATCAACGCAAATGCGTAGGGTAAGAAATTTCGGTTATTTTGGACCAGCTGTTACGCAAAACTGTTGGTGTTTCGCTTATCCTCCTGAGGGCTGACGACTTAAATCAAGGCCTACGGGTCCGGGTCCCACTTGTAATTATATAAATTGTATAAAATAACTTTGCAAGGGGTTGATTGTGTTTCAGGTAGTTGTATATGTAAATATTATGGAACAGTTTAGCAGAAACCCGAGGACATCGCAGCTATTACGCACGAATAATTATGCATAAGTATTCGATGAGTGTCAGCGATGATAAGGAATCAGCGAAAAGTTCACTCTTAGCTGGACAAAATTAATAAATAAATAAATCTCTATTTTTAACAGATACTTTACACGCATAACGATACAATTTATTCTGTGATTCTGTCTGTATATCTCTAGAATGTTGGCGAAACATCGACACTTTGTTTGTTTTTTTATCATTGGTAATATGAGATAATTACGTGGAGATATGTCTGGTGAATACGGAGGCTAAGGAATCATAATGACGTTGTTTGGTCAATTCTTACGACATTCTACATTTTTCCATATGTGGAAAATCGCTAGCACACCAAAACTCGTGCAACCTTTTCGGGACCCAACAGTAAAGTGAGCGTACAATTTGTGCTTAAATGTCAAGATACGTCAGGGACAAATGTACCGATACAACAATAGATTCATACAGCTAACGAATTTGTTACATTCACCATATTTTTTTATAAAACCTCGTACTGACAATAACTGAATAATAATTAATAATAAGATAAGGTTAGGTTAGGTTAGGTTGGGTTGGGTTGGGTTGGGTTAGGTTCGGTTAGGTT
>JAGXCT010033353.1:22385-34257 GCA_022495035.1 Philopotamus ludificatus | reverse complement strand
AGTTACAAATGGAATTAATAGATTTACAAAACGACACGGATTTAAGAAATAAATTGTACAATATTGACATACATAATTTCTATCAAAATTACATGAATGTATTCAAATTTAAACACAATGGAAAATGAACGGATTTGTTTTCGTCAGTTCAATCTTGTGCTTTCCACACCCACTCTATATATATCCTTGTACAATTGATTACGAAGACTCGAGTGTAACTGCAATCATTTCTGGTTGTATTTACTTCAATGACATTAAATAAAATATATAAACTCGCGTTTCCTACCCTCATCTTTAAAACTTATTTTTTAATTAAAACTTCCAATTTTTAAAACCATCGTTGACACTGTCGCATAGTTTACACTTGCGTATATACAGAGAATTAAACATGATTGTCAACGTTGCATAATTTTTTAAATTTTCGTAAAGTATCCAATTTTGTATTACATTATGGGATATATTATTTGAAAACAGAAACTAAAGTTGTTTATTTTAAAAGAAATTATTTTAGGCAAGGAATTGGCTTTCATGCCAACTATTACCATAGACTATGGTGTAGAATTACAAATTTTTTAAGAAAATAATATTACTAACGATGATAATTAAATACAACATTTAAAGGCGAAAAAACTGTAAGGTTTTTTAAAAGAGATCCCCTTTTCTTCAAATATTGTTTGTAAAATTTTATTTTTGTCGTTATACACTAAAAATTTCTAAACGTTTAAAAGTTAAAGGGCGTTTAGTTAACCTAGGCGTACCGATTCGGTCTATTTGGGATTTTCATCCTTCTCGAATAACTCTTTAATATAAATCCTGCATGTCAAAAAATTTTTGTATTTCTCTAAAAAAGTCTAAAGAATAAATATTATAAATAATCATTGCCATTTATTGTTCGCAATTGCAAAAAAATAAATAAAAATAACATTATTCGCTTCGGTACCTTAGGGCGCGATATTTATCTCGCTCGCATTCGGTACGATATACCGAATGCGAGCGGTTTTCTTAAACATTCACAAAATATTTATCTTATTTTGAACATGTCTAAATAGAAAACGCATAAGAATTTTACAGAAGTCAATTAAATAAAAATAGATACAATTAAATATTATTTTTTAAAAATAGTTTCCACATTTTTTTTAATGGAACTTCGATTGCAATTTAACAATATTGAAACAATAAACATTCAAAACATGTTTTAATGTAGCAGAAATTAAAATATATAAAATGGCTATATGGATTTTGGTCCAAATATAGTAAAATGAATATCATGATAAAATTTAATTATTGTTCTCATTGTTCGTATATGATAAAAAAATGAAATTTACTTTAATATTCGGTGCTTTTTTTAAATTTTATTTTGTAAATTTGCCGAAACAACACAAAATTATCATATATCGGCCATTAAACGATTACCCTAAGAACAATATGCCATAAAAGACGTTTTTTCGCTAAATAAGACAATTTGTAATTAAATGAAACCATTTTACGTTGTATAATTTTATTTTAAATACTCAAAGAAAATAGCCGTACGGCTTTATTCTAATGAATTTATATTTAAGTGATCTTAAGAATTAGCTATTGTATACTACTTACATTCGCAGATTCGATAAGAAAATTACATTATTTCAGGAAAATATTTATTGTTACATTTAATTGAATAAGTTTCCATCTAGATACAAAAACGGAATTTGATAACTATTCGGTGTGATGAAATAGCTGGAGGCTGTACGGCGGGCTATAGAATAAATTTTAAACTTTGAAACAGATGTATTAAGTTCCGAAATTATACGAATTGACAAGTTTTATTCGAAAGTTATCCAATCTATATGTATTACAATGAAATTTTCAATTTTCATAATTATAACACATTACAGGCTGTCGCCAATGAAATGTTGTATTGTACAAAATTAATTTTCAGAATATAATTTAATAAAATAAGTTTGATTCAATTCTATGGTTAATGTTTTAACCTGTATAAATATTAATTAATAATTTTGTGTAATAAAAATAGAAAGGTAGGATGGGTTATGAGTAGCTTGACACGTTTTACTCATGGGAAAAGTATATACTGGGTTTATTCAGCTTTAGATGTCTCGAAGCTGTCACTTCCTGTATGTGTAAAATGTGGGTTTGGGTAAAATAGGTATGAGGTAAATGGAAAAATTGTACATACAAGGAAAGGTCGTATATTTTGAACTCCAGAGAATAGTAAAAAATGTATAACAACTAATTATTTTCAATTAAAATAAATTAAATTCCAGATTGAATAGTTGATTACGTATTTCGCAACAATTAGAAAATACAGTTCAGAAATTTGACATGTCAATGCTTTATTTGATTATCGATATCAAATTACAATTTCATGAAAAAAATAACCGAAATAATGAAATCCGCTTAGCTAAAGTAAGACTTTTTGAAGGCCTCAATTCCCGAGACATCCTTTCTTAGTTGCTGAAAAACAATTCGTCGACATTCCATCAACGAAATGCCTTTCTTCGAAAAGAGCTCGCGTGCCTTTGCAACTTTCCTTATTAATTTGAAATCCGATATTTCAAAATCGTTAAAGCTTTTCGTTTTTAGTTTGGGCCGCAATTAATTAAGGAACCGGTTAAAAAAATATATACAAATAGATGAAAATATCTGATATTTATTCTCCACACATATTTTGTAACGCGATGAACATTCTAAACGTAATTAAGGTTACAAATGTATACAAAATCGATAGATATAAATACTATAAAGAATAAAACATTAAATTATTATAAAAAATAAATACAACACAAAATACTAATCGCGGTCAAACTATTTAAAATCACATATCGAGGATAAAAATCTCCGACGAAAAAGAAAATTGGCGACTCAAGTATAAATAAGATCTAATTGAATTCGCAGCAAAGAATAAGTTCAAGTACAGTTCAAGTGTAGTAGTCTGAAAATTGACCCCAATTTCGAGCGTTTCAAGTTAAAAATCTGCTTGATATACGTAAAACCGTTTTTGTTAATTTTTTATGAAAAAAATCTAAGCAATTAATTATAAATATTAGACTCACCGAATCCAGTACTCCCAGCTAGGCTTTATTCCTACCTTTGCGTCGTTATGAGCTCTCTTCTACTGACCACAATCTATACCAAAAATATAATTTATAAGTAAGCAAACGTATATTATGATACATATTTGATTATTGTTAAACCGTTAGACCTACTGCATGTAGGTGTCAGGAGCTGTTTTCACGCCAGTCCAAGAAGTCCATCTCCATCCAAAACTATTGATGCACTTCACGAAAATCACATATTTCACGCAACACACAGAAAATAACCGTTGATACTTATTCTATTTAATAACAAATGAATAGAAAAAAAACCTTTTGCTTAGTTACCATTTATTTGGATTGTGTGACATTAAAATAAAATGTGTATAAATTAATTATTGAAAAACGACCGTAATTTTGACGGTGCGGAGGACCAGAAGAGCTTATCAAGTTTGTCAAAAAAGGAATTTCGCCATCGATAGCAGTAAGTGATTCAAATATGAAAATAATAGGCATACCAAACGTACCGGACGTAGATGTCATTTTTTATTATAGGCCCTTTTGATAGCAAAAAGGTAATTTTCGTCAGGTACACCTTTTAAATGTTGATTAAACTTTGGCGTTTTCATATTTTTTTTAGGTTAATATTCATTTAGACGATTTTAAAATTTTTGGAACCGATGTATAACATTTAAGCATTCATTGTTATTAATTTTGATATCAAATTGTCATTTAAAAGAATTTATTTAAAAAAAACGTTTTATCTATTTATTTT
This sequence comes from Philopotamus ludificatus, assembly GCA_022495035.1. Lineage (NCBI taxonomy): Eukaryota > Metazoa > Arthropoda > Insecta > Trichoptera > Philopotamidae > Philopotamus > Philopotamus ludificatus. The sequence continues at coordinate 30,453 of JAGXCT010033353.1, read as the reverse complement.
ATTTTGACTCCTATTGAAAAGAGGGATGAAAAGGGATGACTCCTATTGAAAAGATGAGATACAAATAATACAATTTTATTAATGCTGATTCTTTTTTCTTCGAATTTATCAGCTTAAAATAATAAGTAAGTAGCAAAAATTAAGAAAATGCAATTTCCCTTAGTTTAATTTTCCTACTAGTTCTTGGCTTCAAATATTATGTCTCAAGAATGAAAATATTTTTTTTAAATAATTCATTTAGTGATTAGTAAAATTAAAAAGGATTTCTAGACCACACATGTAAATTTCTTACACGAAGACAAGGAATTTCTGTATTTTCTTTAGATAGTTTAGTTTGACAGACTGCATCCAGTTGCGGATATTTTTTTGTAAAACTGTTGGTTTATTTTTTGTAACTAAAAACCTAATTAAAATCGGAAGCCATTAAAAAATATTATTCTCAAACCAACTAACTTGTGGACCTTCCTGGAAGTAGACGTCGGTCAGATTTTTACAAAGTCACGTTAAAATCTCCGCTTGATTTCGATCCTATGATACCTTCCAAGAATTAGGCCAGAAACTCAGATCTACCTCATCTATAGTAAAGTTTTATTTATGAATCGGAAAAGTGAATAGGAGGGGTATTTGGATACCGCACAAACTATTATAAGTTTTTTATTATTACAAAAACAAATACACCCTTTTTCTCAAAACTTGTAACACCTGACGATATATATAGTGTACGGAAATTCGGAAAATTCGGAAATAAGTGTATCCGGCAAGAATGATCCGATAGTTCAATCCTATATATTACATCAAATTTAAACCACAATTACTAATTTAACGAATTATAAACACTCATAAAACGATATTTTTTACAAAAATGTTTTCTCGATTATCTGGTGGAGATTAATCTTTCGTTGATGGAGCATTCTACTTCTCAGTCTTTCTTATCCTCAAAACCCTACACTATTTTCAGACATTTTTTTTTAAATTAACGAATGTAATAGCTGTAACATTAGCGGGGATCGAATATACATTTTTATGAAAAAACATATTTTAAATGTAATACTTGGCTGGAAAACAAAGATTATAAAAAAAAATAAAACTCTAATTTTACAATTTTTAAAATTATGCGATGGAGATAAAAATTTAGCCCGTGTCTAAATTGAATTTTTCACATCTCGTTCAACCATCAAGTTAATCTATTGGCGGCTGTTCTAAAAGTCAGAGCAACTCTGAGTGGCCCGCTGTCTTAATGAGTCTGTGCATCCATGTTCTAAATAAACGCATTTAAAATTATGAGGTTAGGTTCCATGATTTAATAAATATAAAACAAATGTTAAACCCAAAATATTAGAAAGAAAATTACATGATTATTGAAATAAATATAAACTAGTTTATACACATTTCAGTAATAACACGATTATTTTTGGTTATTTATATAATATTAACATATTTTCTTAGCTTGATTAACACTTTATGAGCTGTTCACGCCTTTTGGAGTGAGAGCCATACCCCCAATTTGCATTTTTTTCTCATGACGATGCACAATGTAACTCTACTACTTGACCACAGATGGATACACGTGCATGTTAGCTTGGATTATCATCACATGAAACCATGCGGCCCCCAGGCTAGGTTTGATGTTAAACCTTGCGGCTCATAAATTGTTAATACAGTGCACTCTCGATTATTCGGGTTAATGCTGGGGAGGATGATCACGGATAGTCGAGAAACACGGATAATCCGAATCATCAAATTTTTATTTTATTTTCGAATATAATATCATATATACAACACAAATTGTTAACACATTATTTTTATATTCATTATTTATCAAGAAAACACAAACAAATAAGTAAAAAATATATTGTTTTATCATATATACGAACTTAAAATATAAAAAAAAGCTTCTTACTATAGACAAATTCAAAAAAAACCGTTATTTCTACTTGTTTTTAAGATTTTTATCGAGCTTTATTTCTTAAAGCTATTAATATTATAGTCAGTTCTCCTTTGTTCGGCGTAATCTAGCAATACTACAATTCAATGCCTTTTCATGACTAATGTAAATTCACTGGTATCTTGTTCGCTTATAGTATTATCGTCATTTTCTTCCTCTTGAGTAACAAGAGAAACATAGGATCGTCCATGTTCAAAGCCTGAATCATTTAAATCATGATTGAGCCACTCCTCTATGTTTTCCATATGTCTTCAAAAAAAATTAAATTTTCCAATAATCCACACATTTCAGATACAAAATTTTCTTCATTCTCTTCCGAATCTATTAAATCTGTTTCTATGTCAGAAAGAATCTTTCTCCGTGATCGAACGAGTGTTACTGGTTTTACTTTTGACCAAGATTGTGCTATCCCATGTATAGCATCCAATACCGTCATTTTTTTCCAAAAATTGATCAGATTATCATCTTCCTCGACAAGAGTTTTTAGAAGTTTTTGACGATAAAGACGTTTCATTGATGATATAACACCTTGGTCACCGAAAATTTCGTGAACATTAGATTTTTTGGAACAAACGAAGTCCCAAGAGCTCACAAATATGGGCAATAAATATCGAAATTAATGGCAGGGCGACGTTTCTGCGTGTCCCTACACGTTTTTTTTTCAAACAACGCGCATATTCAAGATCGCGATTCATTAATGCGTCTTATAATCATAATAGAAAAAAATCAATCAAAATATTTTCAGGCACGGATAATCCGCAAACCGGATAATCCATGCACGGATAATCGAGAGTACACTGTATATGACTATTTAGGATCCCAAGTTTCCCCCCAAAATAACTCTTTTAAATTAAATCCTACATATCACAAACACGTTGTATTTATCTAAAAAAGTCTAATGAATAATTTTTATAAATAATCATTGTACTTTATTGTCCACAATTGCGAAAAAAATAATAAAAACAACAATATAAGCTTCTGTAGTAACGGGCGCGATGTTTTTTCGCTCGCATCCGGTACGATATGCCAAGTGTGAGTGAATCGGATACTAGTCTAAAAGTATACGAATCGGTTATTACTAACGATTTTTTTATTATTATTCTCCCATATTGTACGAAAATATTTGTTAAAACATTTTAATTTTTTAATAGGCATTTGATGATCAATAATTATGATAATAAACATACGTGAAGCTTTTCCATTTTCTAGTGTGAAAAACAGTTTTTTTTTAATATATTAATTTATTTCTGTATATTAATTAACTTTGAAATCTAATAATCTGTTGAAATATAACAATGCAACATAATATGTGCTGCATTCCGGGACTCTCGAGCTTTGTACGACAATAAATAACATATCAGCATTTGTAGCAACAGTATGTATTTGCATGACAGAAATATTTAAATTTTAGTAGAAAGAGCGTTTAATTGGCATAATTAAAAGCCAATTGTACGCGTTCTTAATTGTATCAACACTTCAATAAAATTTACTCAGCCACAATTACGCTATCCGGTTAATCCTTTTGTTAATAAATATGACGGAAATTCGTTTTGTTTCGAAATGGCGTTTCTTTGTAGGCGACACTCGTGGGGGGGTGTGCGATGTAGGCACCCCCCTCCACTCTGTCAAATTTGTGCCAACATAGGCACGCACGGCTCCATTTTTGGGCTGGTGTTAGCTATGTAATAGACCTCCCATTACTGCCGGAACATTGCTCATATCCGTTCGCTATCAATTTGGGAACATTTTTTTTTGCACACTTGAATGTTATGTGTCCGAGAGAATAGGATATGTCAGATACGTGTCACCTTATTTATGGATGGGGGATAATTACTATTACTATGAGATATTAGAGGAGACCAAAAGTAAAATTCTTCTTTAATAATAATGTTGATAAATTATAATTGATTGTTATGTATACAAAGTTCAATCTTTTTCATTTCTTTTTAACATGGATTAATTTTTAGAAAGGTCACTGAAGCTTTTTATAAACGGCTTAACAGTAAGCCGATGTTAATAATTTTAATCTTGAAATATACATTTGAGGCACGCATTTGAATCAGGAAAAGCATCAAATTTAATACTATAGACATCTCTTCAATTTAGTTATATTAAATAAAAACGAGCAAACGAATAAAATGTTATTTGAAAGTCGTACTAATTATTTAAGGATAGTGAAGTAGAGCGAATAAACACGCCGACTTTGCTGTCAACTTTAATTTAGCAAGGACTAAGCTGAAAGGTATTATAACATTCATTCATCATAAGCGCAACAGCTTTATTGTAGAGCCTTGGTCTCATCCAAAACCTTTCAAAACCAAAACCCCCTTGGCAGTATACCTCAGTACAAACACATTATCCTTGGTCTTCCATTCCTCCGGGGACAGAAAGGCTTGTTAACCATTAGACTTTTCGACGGCTGACTGTCACGCATCCTTGACACGGAATCTAGCCACTCACGACAGCTGTGACCGGTATATCCTTGTATAGTCGGTACAGCTCCTCGTTGCTTCGGATACGACATTCCCTGTCGTCGAATACGGCTTCAAATATTTGTCTCAGAATTCTTTTCTCTACGATAGCCTGTTGTTGCTCATCTTTTTTTTTCAATGCATAACATTCAGATCTGTATTCTAAGATAGACCTGATGATAGCTGACATGTAGGGCTTGACTTTAGTCTTCTTTGAGAGGAATCTCGACCCACCAAGAAGTCTCACCGGTTTGTTAGCATGGTTCTTTTTCGTAATTCTAAATTGGTTTTATTATTATTTGTAATAAGCAAACCCACCTATGTGAATTCCTGGACGGCTTCGAAGCGGTATTCTTCGACTTTCATGGGTTTAAGGACTTGTCCTTTGTATATGGCTTTATTTCATTTGGTTGTGATATTATTAAACTTGGTCCTTGCATCCAAAGGTGTAAAGCTAATTCTCGGCTCTTTTTCATTATTTTCAATTAAATATATTTTTTATTTATGTGGATTGTGTGAAGGTAATTAGTTAGATTTGGATTATTTTTTTTTTGTTCTTAACAGAGGATAATTATCTAAAAATGGCTTTTGGAAGTCGACGATTATGGCATTTTTGTGAGTAGTAAGGATGGTATCAGGATAGATTAGATATAAAAAGTGTATATTTTTAAGTTTTGAAATTAAATTAAAAAGTTTTAATATAAATAGTTAGTTAAAGGTTAGTTAAAGTTTTTTCGTCTTTCAACATTCAGGATGTAACAAATAAAATACTAATTTATATTTATATTTTAAAAATAGGCTTCCGATTTACTTGTATCATTAATATTTAGAGGTATTAAAAAAACCTATTTGTTTACAGATTTTTTACTTCAAATACAACTTTTTGCATTTCAAATACAAACTTTCGCATTTTAAATTAATCTCTTTTCAATATACATTTCAATAGAAAAGGGGTATGGGCTTATATATGATTTAATTAGCTGATCTTGATTTAACCATGGATGGATTTTAAATTTTATCTAATATGTATCTGAAAATTAATATATTTTTATTTGAGAATAGTCTAATAATTTTTTTGGTGAACTGAGAATGGTTTCCATAAGGTTTAAATCCCCATCCCATTTATTGTATTAATAAAATATAACACAAAGTTAAGGTATAATACTATAAAGAAAAGCTATTAAAATACCGTTAAACAGTGAAAACCGATAACTGTTAATTTACGGTTGACCTGAAATGCAACATATAAAAGTAGGTTATTCGTATGCCGTGTAAAGAGTGCATTTTCCTCTTAAAAACTAAATAAATATAACTTGGTTTCGATGGGTGAAGGCACTTTGCCATCCGCTACATACAAGTGTGTCCATTTGAATGGAATGACACACGATGTTAAAATTATTAATATTTTTATGTTATTAAATCATAAGTCAATCATATTCATTGTATTGATTAAAAAATGTTTAAAAGCATTTTGTATGTGTTCAATGCAGAAAAAAATATTGATTGTGTTTGTTATGCATGCTAAAAACAAGATAAATGTGCAATATTTAAGGAGCATCCTTCGGGGCCTATATTAAAAAATATTAGATATTCGGAAACCGTTGCCGCGAGATAAATGGTGTGAGAATTTTTCCTCTATACCAGAGGGCATTGTATTCTTTTCGGCAAAATATATTCAGAGGCTGACAGACAACAGACCAAGACATATTACCGCAGGGAATACTCGCAGGACAAAAGAGCATCGGTTCAGATTATGAATGCGGTAAGAAAATTCAGCATTTTCTCCTTAGCATAATGCTATAGTGAAAGAAAAAAAATCTGATTTTTTTACGGCTTAATATTAGGGAAACTGGCGATAAAATAATATTTAGCTTAGCCGGCAATACACAAACATATAACTCGTACAAACAAATATCATTCGGAAAACGGCTTACTCTTATATTTATACTGAGGCATCAAAGTTATACATTCATCAGCTTTATGCGATACTTTATCCGTATTTGTATATTCGTATAATTTTATTTGAGATTATTATATTTTAAAGCTGTTTTTGTTTTATGTGCTAGTATAATATTTAAAACTTATTACCGTTTTTCTGCTTTTTGTTTCACTTTAATTTTAACTAGTTAAAAGCAATTATATATAATATTGAATTAATAATATTTAAAATAACAAATAATATAGTAATACAGTCAATCCTTATATAGTGCCAAGATAGGGACCACGTTATAGAAACCCACGCAATAGGAGAATAGGCAAACAAACGAAATTGATTAAAATTACATTAAACATTTTTCCATTCGCATAATTTAAATAATCTTTTACTATTTTTGGCGAGTTTCTATTTTACGAAATATGGATGTAATATGACCATAACAATAGCATTTGTATAAAACGGGGATCTAAAATGAGGAGAGACTATTTCATGCGCCGCCTTATAGCAGAAAGCGCTATAGAAGAGTTGACTATATTCTCATTCAAATAGCATATATTATCATTTTAATTGTAAAACAATAACTGGGTTACAATTTATCTGTTTTACAGTTGATATAAATTTTACTTTTAAATCTAAAAAAAGACACGAATCAAATATATATGGAAAAATATTCAAAAATATCGAATTACTATGTAAATCTATTTTTTTGCTTTTAACGATGGAAATTCGTCACCAGCTTTCCTAAATTGATCTCATACTATATGATAGGTAATCATATATTTTTTTTAAATAGGTTTTTAACAGTGTTTGGAACCGTTCTGGTTTCTGGATTCGTTCCGGCTCGTTAAAATAATAACGAGTATTTTGTTTAGTTCTGAGTGATTATTTTTTAAATGTTTTTATGCTTTAAAAGTGAATCGAAAATAAAAATAATTGCTAAAAAACATTTTTATGTAGGATAAAAAAATCAGAGCTGAGCTAAAAAGAAACAGCACGCACAGTTTGGGGGATTATTAATTTTACTGCCAAAAATGTGATTTTTTTTATATACTGAAGTGCATTGCTGCCCGTTTTTCAGCTTATATTTTTTAAATGAAGGTTGTCAGCCTCCATCCCACCCTCTGTTTATCATCGTCACTCTTTGGAATGGTTGCCCATCCGAGTACTATCTGCTCTCAGTAGCCATTAACTTTACAATCATAATTCGATTGTAATTATCGAAAGGCTATGACGGATCATTAATAATATATTAATAGTTAAAAATTAAGTTCATTTAAAAAAAAAAATTAATGTAGAAGTTTTAAATTGATTAGTTTTGGAATAATTAACAACGCATTATATATTTTTTTAGTTAATAAACACGCTGGTAATTTGATATAAAAAATTATATAGAATAACTTGGCTTAACTGTCGTTTTGAATATTTTTTAAAATATTATTTAGATGAATATATGTATTTTTAATTTTATTATTTCATATAAAATAATATATTTTTAACTATACTCATTTATTGTTCAGTATATTTTTAATAGAAATAAAAAATTAGCTGAATTAGAATGAATCTGAAATCTGATAGATGCACCTTAATATTTTTTTTAAATTAAACCGGAACGAAAACCGAACCGAAAAATACAGGTTTAAAGCTCTGGTTTTTTAATAATAACTATTAATTATTAAAAATCATTTATCAAGGTCGACATTTGATAAAATAAAGATT
>JAGXCT010033353.1:0-21119 GCA_022495035.1 Philopotamus ludificatus | reverse complement strand
ATTGAGCCTAATATCAAAATGTTATATGTATGTATCCAAGCGTCAATTAATTAATGGTGGGCTAGTCCCGTGTACAATTAAGTTCAAATATTATTTCATATTTATTTGCCCAAATAATAATAAAATAAATATGTGGCAGACGACAAACGTGTAATGATCGGATGATAATAACTTGGATAGCACGTGTGGATTTATGAATAATACAACTCTTCGTCTCTTTTTTTGGTATTGAAAAAAAAATGTAAAAACTTTTGCGATATGGCTGAAAGTGCTTTTCAGCACGGATAAAGTTATGGAGATTTTCATCTGATGGAAAATATGAACGCAGTGTTTTAACTTGCCAAAGTTTATACATAAAATAAAATTATACTTACGATCGTAGAAAAGATTATATTTTTGTTTATTACTGACGATTACTTATACATACGTTCTTGATTACCCGAGCTAGTCTTAAGGGAGTTGCACGGATAATCTAAAAACAGAGATACTACGATCTATTTTTTTTAGCTTATTTCTGTTTTAAAATACAATTACATATGTAAGTTTTAAGCAGATTTTTATTTTAAGATATTTTACAATTCCAAATTCTTTCGTCGTTCGAAATTGTTCATTTATAATTGTTGCCAAAGGATAAAATGATTAACTTAGCCCTGCCGACGGGGTCTATTTGGGACCCCCAAGTTTATGATTTTTATCGAATAGCTTATTTAATATAAATTCTACATATCGCAGACATTTTGTATTTGTCTAAATAAGTCTAAATAATACATATTTTAATTATAATATAATATACATAATAGGGGCGGAGGGGGGAGGATGTATTAGGTGTAGTAAAAAGTTCTGTCGTGTTTTTTCAATAAAATTCAATTTCATTTTTTTATCCATTTATTGATTTATTTTTCAAAAACTAATTACCATTACATTATATAACCTTCTGCCATCTATTTTCTAAATCTAAAATACCTTTCTTGAAAAATTCTAGTGACTTGGAATTAAAAAAAAACAGAAATGGCCGATTTCACTTGACTCTCTATTTGGAATGATTTATTTTTAAAAAAGTGTTCCATGGAACGAAACTAATGGTAGTCTGAAGCGGCTGTCTGGCGAATAAGAAAGATGCAGTAAAGCCGTCAAAAACCCATCTCCAAACCCAATGTAATGCATTGTCAGTGGAGGATAAAGATTTTCCCTAAAATTCCTTCCTTTTCGAATCTTTCCATTTTTTCTAGACACTGAGCATGGACCACTTTGTGCCGGCATTTGATAGCCCGGGAAGGATGGTTAAAGTTGAGTTTTTTTCAATTTTAGATTTTATGACGGCTTTATTTACTGTACAGGGTCGTCCACTTCGAGGCTCATCTTTTAAGTCAAAATTTCCGGATTTGAATTTTCTGTACAAGCGTTGACATTTTCTGACATCCAATACGTCTCCATAAATGTCGCAAATATTTCTTGTAGCGATAGTCCGTTTTTCTTGGAGTGAAACTAAAAGAGTATGCAGTTTAGCAAATGGTCTTCTGAAGGAACAAATTCGATCAGTGCGACTGGGTCCATTAAAAAAACATTTTTTTGTATTGAACACAAAGCGAAAACTTGTCTTGACAAGCACATAATAAAATAACACGTATTGACTCGTCAAAGGACTAAAAACATCTGATTTTAAAACTGCTCTTTGAAAATACAACATGACTTTTTACTACACCTTATATATTGCGTGTAATTTTTTCAGTATTTTTTTTCTGTTAAATCAATTTAAAACAATTAAAAAGAAATTTAAATAATTGATTGAACTTCAATTTAATTGTTCATTTGGTGTGTCTCCACCTTTTTAGTTCTAGATGATTTGCATTTTTTAATTAAAGTATGTTTACGTATACTCTCGATGATGTAAGATAATATTTGTCTTATCCAATAATTGTGATGCATTCTGTAGCAACCTCATACTGTTAAAAACATTTAGTTTAGAACCAATCTTCAAAGACCTTTCTGATCGTCCATACACTATTTTTGGTTATAGACGTATAGAATCTGGTGCTAATTTGAATGAATCTTTCTATTTTTAGATTTTTTTTAAATATATAAATTGAATTTATTTTTGGATAATACTCACATGGGTAATCGAGAGTGTGCTGTATATATCGAATTTAAACTCTCAGGTGTACGTAAAATAACTGAACTCATTCGTATAAGATTCCTTGTTGTTGAAGACACTAGAATGTTTAATCAAATTGCTTTCCTGAATTCCGTTTCTAAATTGTGTTAATAACGCTACGTACTGAAAATTAAACCCGAACCTCAACCTCATTAATCTGATGTCGCATACGTAACACCATTAAAGCACGACGTATACTGAATTAATTATTTTTTTGTCATTAATCTACAGGAGCATTTGCCGAGAGGTATGGCCTCATCCGGATCAGTCTTACTACTATTCGATGGCTTTGATGACTCTTCAGTTTGCTGTACCGCTCTCGGTCCTCGTCTTCACCTATACCAGGATCGCCATTGCTGTGTGGGGCGGTCGACCACCGGGAGAGGCGGAGAACTCGCGCGATAAGCGGATGGCCAAGTCCAAGAGAAAGGTAAACAGTAAACAAAAACATCGATTAGCGATTAGTCATTGCGGCTGGTGACGTCGACGCAGACGTCGGCGTCGCCCTCGAGTGTCTAGGCTCAAGTGACGCCGGAAATAATTGTAAAACAATACGCGACGCCGCACAATTTGATCCACGGATTATTACGAAATTTCCCATAGTTTCCATATATATATAATGTAATTTATGGCATTTTCCATATTCAGTATCGATATACAAAATTATTAGCTCGCTGATAGACATTCACTCTATCACACTCGAAATAGACACAATCGCTAATTTGCACATACATGCGCACGTGACTTGGAAATTGCTGCTAGATCGACTGAAATAATTGAAAACGCTTGAAAGTCCAATTAAATGACGGCTCATTGATCTAACCGACCGTTCAGAGTTGTAATCGAAGGCGCTGAAATTGTTGATATAATTAGATTTAATAATACTGTGAAATATTGCTTGCGTTTTAAACGTTTTATCAAACGGAAGGACTTTGTATAATGTAGCGAAAATTTTTTGCGAATTTACACAACCAGAATAAGCCCGATTTCTGCGAATTTCTAGGACTAATATAAAATTATTTTCATAAAATCTCTCTATATTCTTTGTAATTAAAATGTATAATAATGTAACGAAAAATATTCCAAATTTTTGTCACTGATAATTTATTTCATTATTTTTTGAGATAAAATATAAAATCATATCTCCGTTTACCATTAGTATGAAGTATAAGTAAACTGTATTTTTTTGTGAAATTGCGACGCCGGTTATTTTAGCCAAATCCCAAGGAAAAGAAAACAAATAAATTAACTAATTAACTAAAAATGTCTTAAGCCAAATTGGCATTCCTACTGCAACAATAAATAAACTTTTGAACATTGTTGTTGCATTAACTTAGACTTAGGAATCAAGAATGGGGGATTTACTGAAAAGTACCAAACCAACAAATATGCATGGATCTTTTTTTTTTTTTTGCCAATATAAGAAAAGGAAAGCTTTTGTGCATGTTGAAAGTTATGCGACACATCCCGATTTCGAAGACTTATAATATAGAATATAAACAAACGTTTCTTCCTGAAAACACCACATCGGTATTGCAATTAATGGACGCGGGAATTAAAAAAATAAGACTTTGTATTGTGGAAAATAATAAATTATTTATACACTAAAATTTTCTCACGATTTCCGCGTCAGCTAAAGGTATAAGACCTTTTTATTATTTGTTTTAATTATTTTTTTTTGTTAATAAATAAGTATTTAAAATATTTAAATATTACATAATAAACATTCATCACCAATTTCACTGACAATCCTATTTGTTAGACTCTTGTTTATGATCGGTTGTAGGTTTTCATTTTCGAAAGACTTTCTAGAATATTTTTGGATATAAAAACTGCGTTTGTACTTTAAATTTCTTTCCATTATAGGATAGTTTTCTTTAAAATAATGTTCTAACTTATTGGCTAATTCCAAACCTGTATTTATTGTTTTTAATGTGTAAAATGTAGCTTCTTTGGTACAACTCTTTTTTTTAAGGCATTGATCGTAGTAGATTCATCTAACAATTCGACTAGTTCTTCATCGTCAAAAGCTCCTGACATTTATCTACCATTTCACTCGAAACTTTTCTCGTAAGAGTCCTTGGTGGAATCTTGGGGAATTTGAAAAACAAATGTGTATTTCAAATGTAATTCTAAAAGTATGATGGTGATTCTAATTTATTTGTGTTGATACAATATTGGAAAATAAAATATATTTTTTTTTATCTTAAGAGATAAAACTTTAACCTATTATATATAAATATGTCCGTGTTTATTCGTTAAAAGCAATAACCAGATATACACTAGTTAACGTTATCTAAACTAATTTTTAATCAAATCTCTGAGTGATTTTGATAATCCATCTCGTATCTTACCAAAATATTTAGATAGTGCTCTTTGGCAGGAAATTGAGAAACACTGTGTTAAATATTGATCCAAATATGGAACGTGCTCTCAAATTCCAAAGAGAGCTGCGAAATATTTATAGACAGTACGAGGAGATTATCAATATAAGGAATTTACGAAAAATAAAACATAAATTATTACTAACCTGGAATAAAATATATGGTGTAAAAATATATTACTGGATGATTGTTGAATATATCATTTTTTTTATTAATGGTTCAATCCTTTCGATTGTATGCGTGGCTTTTATTTACGTACACTCACACCAATAACGTATTTATCGTATAAATCAAGGAGTAAGTAATATAAAACACATTTTTTAAATTTATTAGTGAATGTTCTGCTGTTATTTTTATGCAAAATTAGCAATGACGTCAGCGAATGTTTTGATTTGTAGCATGGAATGGCTCAACTCTGCAATAAATAATGCGGGAAATTATATCTGAAAATAATATAAGAATGTCTTTATCAAAAATGTAATTTTGCTCTCGAACCAGTCAAATGCTATCATTACAAGTGACATAATCCGATTAATTATCCTTTATTTATTGTTTCCAAGAATTTATATTACGTTTATGTATTATATTTCGTTGGCTATTTCTAATTAATATAATTATTATTTATTGTAACGCTAAATTCTCAACGAAATAAATTATATCAAGGATAATATCTAAGGAAATAAAATAGTTTAGCTTATTCGGTTGTATATATGTTATAGGTTAGCAGGTGGCAGTGCATAGAGTACTAACTATGAGCAGAAACTTGTTGATGAGATTCTCAGCTTTTCGTATGCGAAAAGCATTGTTCCGTCCTAATACAATCTGTAGTAAAACTTTTATAATTTCAGCCTAGAAACTACTTCATTCATTATCCGTCTATTCGTTTTAAACATCATATCCATAAGTATTAAATAAATATATAACAAAAAAAATAAAAATGATTTCTATTGATAACAATCCATATTTATGATAATTTGCCTTATCTAATTAGCCTTATCGAATAAATTTAAAACTGGTTCAAAGCTTTCATTCTTAACATCTAAAAAATCGGAATTATACAATCAATAAATTTGGGGTATCCGACGAAAGTGTCACGATTTTGCAAGGACCTGTTTGGTCATCAGTTGTATTCTTCCCTCGTAGCATCAGCACGTTTTTTTACATTCGTTTGATACGTAAACATCTGAAAATCATCTCTCAGAATAAATTTGTTTTTTTCCGCTATATTTCGAATAGAGGGCTTTCAATCTGACAAGAGTAATTTGTGAAACTGCCTGCAGCACGAGTTCTATAAAAAATGAAAAAATATGGTTTATATGAAGATGTAATATTTATTCGTATCAGAGATGGTTAAAAAAATTGAAAATTGGAATTTTGATTTTAAAAATAAGCTTCGAGAGAAGGCCGTTAAAGTGGATAATACCATTTTAAGGTATGAAGTCCAAGAAAATCCAACAAATAGCAGACGCACTCAGATACTCTTGCTCAAGGGTGTAAAAACTTTTAAAAATAACGTAAAAATCCATAAAGGAGAGGTGGATACCGCATGACTTGAGCGACGAGAACATGGCCGTGATGGTTGATACGTGCACGAAGATGCTCGAATTAGTAGAAAAATATTAATTTTCGGAACTCTGGCGACTAGGGATGAGAAGTGGGTAATATATATTTGAACCATACTCTAAAAAAAAGGAATGGATTACAAAAGGACAGACACCGAAACCACACTAAAGAAGGGTCTCACGGACCGTAAAGGCCTTTTGCCGCTGTGGTGAGATTATAAAGAGATCAACTATTATGAAGTGCTCCCATATGGCCAAATCATAACCGCTGAGATTTATTGCAGTCAAATCGACCATTTAAACAAAGCCATAAAAATTAAACAGCTCTTAATATACAAAATATTTTTTTTTTAAGATAACAATGCGCAGCGGCATAGATTTAAAATCACTCTCGACAGATTGAATAATCTTGATTGGAAAAACATTGACCACCCAACCTTTTCACTTGATATAGCACCAGCTATAGATTTCATTCTTGTGTGAAAAAAAATAAAATAGATGGAATAAAGTTGGGACTGAGACTACATTTTATTCAAATGATATTAAAAATCTTTTAGATAGGTGGAAGAATGTTCAAATAATAAATGGAGATTATATTATAGACCATTGAATAATAAATACATGTTTTATTGCTATATTGGTCTTTTTATTTGAATCGCGACATTTTCGTCCGGTACCTCTAATATTTAATTTTTCGATAAAAATAATTCAGTTCTCGGATATATAACACATAATATCTTATTTTATCGGATATTTTTGGTTGCAGGTGCTAGAGATAATATGGTTAAGCCAATATTATATATTAATAAATTAAATAAATCTTGCTTAAGCGTTACGGCATATTAATTATTTGCAAAACTTGTTATATACGCAAGGTTCAGTTTAAATTTAATCATATTAGTAGGTATTTTAATCAGGATAGTATAGGATTAGTATCTGAAATTGGGTTTCGGATATTATTTGACTTCGATGTAATGTTTTGCTTTCGAATTCACAAGGGTTGAATGATCTAGTCGCATTAGTCGCAGTATTCAAGGACTGTTGGCTTCAAAGCACATTTTCTCTTTGTTAATATGAGCACATATCGATTTCAGGGCCAGGGTCCCAAAAGTGTTTACACGAAATAGCAGATGAAACCGATTTTATTTTTCATTGAAACCCACCCGGTGGTCTAATTAGCCCTTTTTCTGAAAATATTTTTTTTTCAGAATGGGTTTCTCGTAGTTATTGTGTGAGCTCAAATTGCGTGGCGAAGGCATTTGATAAATGCGAAATTGTTGGAGCAGTTCTGGCGTGCTAAACGAGGGAATATAAGTGAATTCGAAAACGGACAATAAACACTGCTATAGGGTGTTTATAAAATCAATTTAACTTAGTATTTAACGGTGAATAAATAGTGATATTCAGTTATTTACGGTTGGTGTTAATCTAAGTTTGTATGAATGTTTATGTAAATTTTCTGGCAAACAAGCCTTCTGGGTCAAGAATAAAATGCCCCCAGGTCCCAAAAATACGAGCACATACTGTAAATCATAAAATATAGTTTAATTAGAATCTACGTGCAAACATTTACATATGTATTACATATAAGGTCTACCCAATAGAAAAGCATTATTTCTTTTATTCAACTTGGAAGAATATTAATATGTTTATACGTTTCTAGTATTTTTTTGTATATATCTTCTTTTTCTTGTAAAAAGATGGTTTCAAATGAAAATAAACGTGAAATCAATCTAAATATATAA
Source organism: Philopotamus ludificatus (assembly GCA_022495035.1). Lineage (NCBI taxonomy): Eukaryota > Metazoa > Arthropoda > Insecta > Trichoptera > Philopotamidae > Philopotamus > Philopotamus ludificatus. The sequence goes on along the minus strand of JAGXCT010033353.1, from coordinate 13,276 downwards.
TTATATAAAGGAGTATTTTCTAGGTAAAACATTTTCTAAGCGGAGAATCGTAACTCGTATTAATCAAGATATTGAGCCGAAAATTTAACTACCTAAACTTCAACATTTACTAAATAGTAAATGAAAAATAAAAATGTATATCTTATAGCAGCCAATTTTTTTGTAAACGGGCTGAATTTAAATTTTTATTAAACATGAGAGTAAGAATTTATTCATCAAATATAAAACAAAGTATCTTACCGATAAGAAAATTTTGAAAAAAAACGTTATAATATATATAGCAATTCAAAGCGCATACCGTCTTTTTCCGTATATAAGATACTGTCTTACTTTTTTTTTGGTTCAAAATACGTGCTTGGGCTTATTATCGAGGGGGGAGCTTATTTTTTCAAGTACCATAAGTAGATTTATATATTTTCATTCAATATTTATTTGTAGGAATATACATAGAAATTTGTGCATATTATATGTACATTTTAGGTACTAAAGGTATATTTAAGGTACAAATATAAAGGTATTTAAATTTATTCGAATACAGTCAAGTCATCTTCTTCTGGAACCATCGTCATAAATTATCTAATTCTGAATTCCGTTCTGATTTTCCTCCAAATCTATTTGCTGTTGAATAAATGGTCCGAATGTTCATGTCCTGCAATATAGCTATCCTTAAATAAATATTTCTTGTCTAAATAGCCTTCTCGTAGTGCATTGGAAACACAACTGTCTGCTATATTATCCCATGAATTCTTCACCCAATTCACAACTTCTTGTAGGACAGACTTCACAAAATTTCCACGAAAATTTCTCATTATTTTATTTTAAATATATTCATTTATCTCCATGCGCAAATGATCTTTGAATGGCCTTTTTATCGCAACATCTAGTGTCTGGAGATAGGCAGTCAGAAAGACCTCCTCTCAGCAAGGAAGTCTTTCATGTCTTTACCGCGGTGTGTACTGACTAAATCCCAAATTAGTATACCTCTTTGGCGATCCCTAAACAGAGGTGGCAGCATAAAATCGATCCACTTTCTTATAACTGCTTAAGTGCACCAGGCTTTTTCTCTTTCAAGGACATAAATTCCTGAAACGCGTTCAATTTTGTCTTTCTTACCCTTAGTGATGATTAACGGTGAGGCTTTCTTGCCATCCAGACGAATCGCCAAAATACAAGTAACACGTGCACTTTCGTAACCAGTAGAAGGAACGTATTGGTGAGTCGTCGTTTGAGATCCTTGGCCTAGAAATACTGCAGTTTCATTCATAGAAATCATGTTGGAGAGTTCGTATTTAGAAAAGTCGATGCCATCAACAAAACGCTTAAATGCAAGTGCACGTTTAACAACTTCATTGTCTTTCAGCTTAAACATTGTTGTTAATCTCCTTAGAGACAGTTCATGTCGTTTAAGGAAGTTATCCAGCCAGGGTGATGACGCTTCAAATTCTTCTGTGGATATATCAAATTCTATTGCCATTTCGAGGGCAAATTTTTGGATATCAGCCCTGCGCACAATCAAAGCCATTGATTGCTCTCCTGTCAGCAAACCATTCCCAGATGCTTACTTCCAGGTCAGAAAATAAATAACGGTTGCTGACCTGATCTAACCTTGCGTCTCTTGACATTTCCCTGGTTCACGAGTTGACACAGGTTATCGTAGTCTGCTCGCCATTTTCGAATCATACGGAGATCCAACATCTTCTCTTTACAGAAGGCTGAAAAATGTACATCCTGGGAGTCCTCCATGATTTTCTTTTGGTACTCATTTTTGAAATTAATACTCACGGGTTAAAAATTATTCGCCTTGTAAAAAATCGCAGACGCACGTCAACAAGTAGCCGGCGGCAACTGACGCGCAACTCGATCACGCGATCGATGCAACGATCTACTTCTTGTAAAAGAGCCATTAAATATTTCGAATAAATGGTTTTATACGCACATACCGCATTTGCCCAAAATTTCTATAAAGTCTGATTATTTTGTATTGCTTCAACTATCAAGTATTTAACTAAAAAAATATTTGAAATAACAAAACGTTCTAAAAGCTGCAGCCGATCAAACGCCCCGGACAAACACAAACATGTTTTTAACGTTAATTTTACGACCCCGTAGGCAATGAGCATTTAATGAATATTTGGAAACAACCACGTATTATTTTTCAGGGGACTTTTTGTGTAATATTAAGTAACACATAGGTAATTTAAAATGCTTACGGTAATTTCACGACTTTGACTTTGCTCTTTGCAAATTGCAGGTGATTACCCAATGTTTTGTCCAGTACTCTGATTCGACTTCTTTGGCACGTTATTGTCGAATTTTAAGGGTCATCGAGATTTAAAGGCCTTGTTAAATATTTTTAATCCGATTATAATCTACAATAATATTCATAATGTATTTGTTGGGTAGATGAGATTCATGTCCTAATCGAAAAAATAGCAAATATGATATGATTATATTTATTCAAATATTATATATTACTCTCGACAATAATATAAAATTTATAAATAAAAAAACATTATTTAATATCACATCTAAAAATAATCACTTTCTTTTTGGATCCATTACTAAGTGGATCGTAAAATAATTAGTTTTTAAAGAATACTATTTATAAAATATCTAAATTGTAATAACTTTACGATCATCTAATTGCCTCACTACAAAATTTATATTTGATGGTTTCTTATTTAGCGTTAGTATTGTATTTAGACAATTAGAAAGCTGATTGATCAAAGGCTATGAAAATAATTGAAAAGTCTGTTTTTTTAATTTTAGTTTAAAGTTTTATTAATGGTGTATTTTACTCAAATATTAGTACATAGCAGATTGATTTGCAAAATATTCTACGGTCTTTGACCTCACGAATGAGTTATTCGTGAGATCAAAGTCGGCCAGAATCAAATGTGGATAATGAGGATCTGAAAGTTAGAGTCAAACCCATCTCAAAATGCACATGAATTATCGTTGATGTTTACTGTTAGTAAGCAAATAGTATTAACTCCCCTAACTAAAATTCGTAGAGAAAAATTTGGATATATGGGTTTCATATGAACTGGGCAAAAATCAGAAACATTAACGTTTTGCTTTCTCGTCACAAAAGGATTATTTTTTTAATCGAATTGTAACGTGTGATGAAAATTGGATTCAATCAAATAATCTAAAATATTCAGCGCTCTGGTTGGATGAGGACGGTCCACAAAATTATAGTCCAAAATGGAATATTCATTAAAAGAAGCTGATGGTTTGGCTTTTCTAATATTTATACAAGTATAATTTTTTTTATAAATAAAATATATTTTATTTGACGCAATACGACAACAAATTTTTACACAGTCCAGTAGATACGTCGTTTATTGCGATAGTTTGTCTAAAACTGGAGCAGCTTAAAAGAGTGGAATAAAACAGAAAGCTATTACTAAAAGTTATGTCGCGAAAATTTAATTTATTAGTGAAAATGAAGCGAATACATTTCTGAAATTCCATACCATACTGTTTATATCCATTGGGTGCATGGCTAAAAGAATTTCAGAAATACAGTGTTCAGTGTCGTGAGGGAATCTCAGAAATTTTTCCATTACCCCCGCGTACCACATATAATATATTATAGTAATGAAAGAAAATTTTCAGAAATTATATTCTATAAAGCAGATGGCAACGTATACGGTTCGTTCACAGAATGTGAGCACTAATGCTAGAATTAAGACAATTCCATGGCACACACGTGACACAAACATACATTTGAATAATTTTAGTAAAACGTGCTTATTCCGAAAATTTGAAAGGCGAAGAAATTATAATTTTCTTGTTGTTTTGTTCGGATATTATTAGATAAAAAAAAAGATTTACATCAACAAGGAATAAATTTGTAACATCATCAGCTATTAATTATTATTTTTGGAGGGCGTGATCGGAACATCATCTTTTGGTAAACAACGTTGGCAACGCGCGTGTGTTTTTGATGTGAAAATCAAATATGAGAATGGTTCAAAGAAAATTTATGATTGAAAGGAGTAAATGCGAATTGTGAATATTACACGGTATTCGTTTCAGAATTTCCATTTCATCACGTTATTTGATACTTGTTATATATTTTTGTGGCACTTCTTGCGAAAGGGATGGCCATTGTGTACAGTGAAAAATTTGAATATTTAAATTCACTTTATTTTGATTCGTGGTTAAGAATCAAAGGTATTTTATCGAATTTGCTCAATTTATTATTTTTTTAATATTATTTTAAGGTATTTTATGAATTTGCTTTTATTTATTTGGGTTATTGATTTTATTTTCGGTACAATAACCCGAACGCTGTATAGATTTCTAAATAATTAAATTTTTCTGAGATAACGAGGTCATCAATCTTGTTCTCATTCATTGACTAACGATATGTATCGATCTACGGGTAGAAAAAAAACATAATTTTACTTATGATATGAAGAGAGGTTGATAATTTTTTTATCCATTTCAAATATGATATTTCATACAGTAAGTTAATAAAATGTTATATAAACAATATGCATTTTATTCATAAAAGTTATTTGATTAACTTTATTAATTTTGTCCCGGGTGCAATATAGCTTTAAGATTTATTTTCGTGGCCTTACCGAATTAACATTATATTAAAATTTTAATCACAAATTAATATGGTTATGAAAAGTTTTAAGGCTTTGTTTTAACATATTTTTAAGAGTTCATCAGTTTTATATTTTACTATTTGTATTAACAAATCTGTACGGTAAAATAAACTTCTAATTTCTTTGTATAAATATATTTTTATGCGTGTTCGACAACCTGGATATAAATAAATAAATAAGTAATTTAGGTATTTGAATTATAAATAAAATATGTAATTTTCTATCATATTTTTTTATATTAGATTTTTATGTAATAAAATATTTCAGTTATTAATTCAGAACATAATAAATGTTTAATATATTAAATAATTATTATCTGACTTTATGTACTCTTTATAAAAGTATATCAACCAATGGAGAATATCCTTAATTATAAAGTGAGTTATATCTAAAGATATTTTTAAAAAAAGCGTAGCTTGATTCACTTATTGTGATTCTACAATAAGTTCTGTTTTACTATTAGAAGAGTTTTAAGCATTAAAAAAATATTGTTGATATTAGAAGGACCCAAATGTAATGTCGTATTTTTTTAATGAAACTAAAACTCATTATATCTAGTCATTTATAAACTTAATTATACAAAACATTTACCAATATTTTCTATGGCCATCTATTAAGTAATTCTAAAATGCCTTTTTTATAAAACTCTGCAGGTGTAGTATCAAAATAGTCTGAAAGGGTCGATTTTATTTCATCTTTTGATTTAAGAAAAAAACCTTGTAAATAATGCTCCAATGAGCGAAAAAGCTGATAATCGGAATAAACTAGATGCAATAAATGTGTCAAGCCTAATGTTGCGACTCTTTTTCTCCTTCAGTAACTCACAGATGCCACGCCTCAGTCAACGCATCGGGGACATAAATGCCTTCTCTTTGAATCTTTCCCATTTTGTTCAAGTATCTTTGAGTTGACGACGAAGTACGGCATGGTTCGATAATTCTTCGATACTAAGAGTCGGATTTATTCAACCTCTTCTTTCAGGGCTGCTTCATCCACTTCACGGAAACATCCACTTTAAGCATATTTTTCAAATCAATGTAGCTTGATTTAAATTTTTTTAACCATCTTTGACATTTCCTGATGTTTAATGCGTCTCCATAAACATCGCAAATATTTTTTGTTGCCTCCGTTGCGTTTTTTTTGGCGTTAAACTGAAACAGCATACAGCTACGCTAATATTCTTCCAAAGGACACATCTCGGTCAATATTAAAGGGGCGCGTAAAAAATCTGATTTTTTTTCTACGCAAAATGAAGATTGGAGACTTTTGACGACACCCAAAATATTTTATCCCGTCTTTCTCAGTCAAAGGACTGAAGAAAATTAACCTGAAACTATGCTTTCCGTAAATTCGACATTACATTTGAGTCCATCTAATATAATTAGAACAAAATGTTTTTTTATTTATTTGATTACGATGGATACAATGGTATAACAAATAAATCCAAAGCGCCATTCATCTATATGAAGATTCGATAAACCTTCTAAAGCCTTCAAAGAAGCAACGGAAATGATTCTAATCTGACTAATATTCCAGTAGGATTGAAATTTATATTATTTGTTTTATAAATATTTATTCAACGCAGGATACATGGCATTAAATTAATCAATTTCAACGCGTCAAACTACCCAAATTAATATTATTTTTATAAAAACTTACGGAAGTAATGATGGATGTTTTCCTCCTACATACCCCTAGTCAGTGTTATAAAAAATCCCTCAATTCATAGTTTTCAACAAACACCTATCCGACTACTAACTTAGCTCGTTCGCCAGGGGACAAAAAACTACTCCATCGTCTAACCGAGTATTATTGTCAATGTAGTAAATGTATTTAATAACTTTGTATTTACTAATATAAAAAAAACTTTATATACAATTTATTTTATTAATATTACAGTCAGCTCTCGACTTATGACTATCTCGACTTATGACTACCTCGACTAACGACGAGACAATATATTCTCTGCGTTTTATAGTTGCACTTTTTTATTACTTTTACTTGAGCAATTGGAGAAACAGATAAAGATTCGACAATATTGCATTAATAGTATCTTAAACGGATGGTCGAACGTTACGACGTTATTTTACCAATATAAATTTTAATAGAGATGAATAAGTAGAAGAGATTTATTGTACAATTTGCTTAACAGCTTTACCTAAAATCCTAATTTTATTATTAAAAAATGATGTCGTAGATTTCACAATCCGACACTTGATTGCACTTGGAAGTATTCACATATTATTATTTAAAAAATAAACGACATCACCGCAATTGCTCAAAAATCGCAAAAGTCACTAATAGTTAAGTGCACAAAAAATATTTGTAATAAATATATTGTGTATTGAATGAGTATAGTAAACCATTTTCAATCTGAAATAAATACAATTAACTTACTATATATCTTTTATATCTATTGTTTTTATTTTTTATGAAATTCGACTTACTATTATTTTGATTAACGCCCAAGGCGGCGAAACAGGACTCCGTCGCAAATACAACTGGGGGTATTTATTTTGCTGTTCACGATTTTAAGATATATTTTTTTGCGATATAGTTTTATTTTGATTGATTTAATTTATTATTAGTTTGACAAACGGATTTTCTTAATGTTTTTATTAAAAATCAATATGCATCAAAAGGAAAATAATTACTGAAAACATTAAATAATATTTTTATATTGAGATATGAACGCCAGCACGTGATAAGTGTTGTGTCATTGATTTTTCGGCAATTTATTCCATTAAATTCCGATTCACTACATTTAGTGTAATAGGGTTGAATCGAATTCTTTCAAACGACTAAATTCTTATTTATTTTTCGGGATTTTTTCGCTTTGCCGCGTGTGCTCGAAGACACGTGTCAAATGGGGCTAGCCTTAATGTGATGTAAAACATGCGCACCTTACGGTCCAATCTTCGCTCGAACAACAAACAAGGCCTACTCTAAGGTTAACTCGATACAAATTCTTAAACAAACTTTGACTAGATAGATGGGCAGACAGCTCCCGACCTAGCTATCGAACACCCATGTTTATTTTTCGGGAAGTAATCGACGAAGACCAAGACTGAGTCAAATAGATTCAAGGTAATTGCTAATAAATTTTCTATTAAAATTAAAAAAAATCTATAATAGCTAATAGGACGTATTTGATAATATAATATACGTATTAATATTTATTTTACTACCAAGTTTTAATATTTTTTTTATATTTAGAGTTATTATTAATATTTATTTAATTTGCCATACGATACTTTTACAATACATCACTGTGATATTAATTTTATCTCTATTCATTGTGCGATAGTTTATATATACATAATAGATTCAATTAGTTGTGTATGAATGGAATCCAACGTTTTCGGAAATTCGAATAAGTGGAAGAGGAAACCATTTCGCTAATACTATCCTTAATTCTGCTCTAGGATTATTTTCACTTCGGGCATGCTTTATCATGTTTGAGGAGCAATCTTATTTTGTGCAGAGGTGCTATGTATGTTTTTCTACGCAGTCCATATTAATTACGATTTATTTTCTTAGGAAAATTCTGGCATTGAACTATTTTATTTAGTTGAAATGTTAATATTTTTTTTAAACGTATAGACGTATCTTAGTGTAGATGTCTGGTAACAATTGAGTTCTGCTCTTACTCTGCCGCTTTTGCTCCTTCAACATGAAAGGTTTCTTTTGCACATTTTTATTAGACCTCCACAGAGATTCTAAAAGCATAATATACGAAAATTTATAAAAAAACATAATATTAATTTGTTTAATATAAACGGATTATATCGTGTATACTAAGTGTTATTTCTAATTTATTTGTACAATATAATGTTAAGAATATAACGAGACATTACTCTGATTGAGTAAAGCTAATTATCTCTAACTCTCGTTGATCCGAATAAGATAATTTTTCTATTTAATAGTAAAGATTTGTTTCGTACGTTTGATTTTTTCTGCGAAATAAAAATATATAAGCACAGCTTTATTACGTTTAGTCATTATCCTCCGCAATTTAATTAGTAGCATTTGAATGCTGAGGCTTAATAAGATGAAACAAAATTAAGGATAAAGCCTCGTGCATTTCAATGAGAGATTAAATTTTATATACACATACAATCTCTGTTTTTTTTTTCATTATTTAAAATGTTTCCAATCTTCCACTTCTTACATTTGAGCTTTACAATCGATGTCTGAGTTTTTGTGTGGTTTCTTTTGATATAACTGACGGCAATTTCTGTCAAAAATGTAACACGTGTAATACGTAAAATAATATACGAGATACGGTTTCGTACGTTACATGAGAAAAATTCTAAGGATACATAGGTAGCTGCGCCGTGTCCCTTGGGAATAATCCAGGATTATGGAGCATTCGATGGTATGAGAAACACATATTGCGTGTCGCAAATAAAAGTTATTATAGGTGTTTATAAATAAATCATCATGAAAAATAGTAGGAACAATAAATGAAAATCGTTTATTTCCGCGTATAACATAAATTCAAACGATAGGACTAAAGTATTAAATACACTGAATACCAGAACTTTATGCTTCAAGCAAAGTTTAGAGATCTTTGGAATAAAAATTGCCGTAAATTTCCTCCACTCCTCAATTAAAACAACTATTTGAAAATAAAATACTAAGCACTCGAGATGAACTTATAACATTTCAGAAAAAAATATTACAATAAAACGTACACGTACGTATATATGTTTTTTTTTAATATAATGCCATGAGTATCTCCTTCGAATACTTGTTTGTTACAAATTGAAATTTAATGATTCACATCTCTCTTTTTTTTAATCTCTCGTTTCGAACCATCTGCTCGAAAATATTAGTTCAGTAGCATTATAATAAAAATGTTAACATCGAGAGTTTAATAAGAATTTTCTTATTACGCATAATTCGGAACAGGGGTATTAAAATATTAATTTTAGGCGTCCGATTTGTTGTGGGAGGGAGGACGTAAACAAAAATACAGAATGTTTTCGGAATCAATCACGTGGCAATGGATTATTATGGCTTCGGATGATGAGAATTCCATTAACCAGGAAATTGATGATATTGCTATTTTATTACTTAATAACAACTCAATATATGAAACAAAAATAATTTTTTCATCGAATTTCTCTGAAAATGTTTTCATTGTAATATTTTATAAACAATTTAATTTAATTATTAGTATTAATTTTGTTTTTATTTGAAAAACGATTTGTAAAAATATCATATTTTTAAAATGCCAGCTACGAAATACTCGCTGAGCGTATGGGACTTACCAAACTTTCGAATAAGAGCCGAGGCCATAGGAACCTTCGTCTAACACGTAACGTTAGGGCTTTTCCTTTGGTGTGCATGCCGCAGGGACTCCAGTCCTCTTGGTTGCGGTTTTTTGTAAAGTGTTTCCCTCTCTTGGTCATTGCTGACATTAGATATGTATCTACTACTACTGTTGGTATCGCATTTTACCCTCCCAAATGTATCTAGGCGAGTAGGAGAGGGTTTGCCTTGGTATTCGTTTTCTCTTCTCTAGGCGTTATATGCCTGTAACAAGTTTTCGCAATTGCGACAATAAGGATTAATGATTATTTATAATATTTATTCTTTATTCTTTTTTATTGAATTTATATTGAAAGAGTTATTCGAGAAATATCAAAAACTTAGGATCTCAAATAGAAAATCGGCACGGTTAGGTTAAGCAAATTCTGACATTTTTAATTGGTGGAAAAAAAACGTTATAAAACCTTTTATATTATTATTTAAAATTACCATTTCACGTTATTAAAAAGTTTGAATTGTAGAATATCCAGATTAAAATAGCTAATGATAAATTATTTATTAAATATCACGCCAAGTACAAAAAACTAAGCATTTTTACGTACACAAAAAACAATGTCTTGGGATTTAAGTATGTTATATATTCTAGAACATTATTATTCAACAACAATATACATTAATTTCGTGCTGCAAAAAATATCTATTTGTTTTTTTTTAATTGTCGATTTTAATACATCCTTTATTAGCTAATATAGTATATCTTTATTGCATTAAAAATCTGTCATATAAATTAAATAAATTAGTGAATTCTATAGAGTAAAAAAATTAAATGGGTCATAAAAGCCTGTCCATGGACTATATATATAGGATTTATTCATGATAATTAATTACATTCCCTGGAAACTGTTCAGCTGTAGATACAAAGCCTAGACAATGGCGTAGAACAGATGATTATTCGTCGTTCAGTGGAGTGTTGGTGAAAGTTTGTGCTGAACCTAAATTCCTTTTCTATTTTGTTACAAAGTCCTTTCAAATGATCATTTACTGTCGACTGGAGTTTCCTCTAAAATACATTTATAGTTAAAATGGATTTAAAGAAAGATCTTATTAATCGTAACCCTAATTCCTTTAATAACCTACAACATATTAGATATTTAGCTAATATTAATTGCTCTTTGTAAAAAAATAGTACGTATATGTAAACGGATAACAATGAATAATTTTCAGCATTGCGAAAGAAATATGGTGAACATCCTTCAATTGTTGAAATAAAAAATTTTGAGACCTTTTTTAGTCGAATGATACTCGGAAGCGTACTCGTTAGAGTTCACTTCGCAGAATCCTATTTTAATTATTGTATTCATCAAATATTTAATTACAAGATAATTGTTTAAAAATTCAGCTAGTAATATCTTAAGACACTAATAATATAATCACAAAGTGTATATTATATCTTAATTAAACTATATTATTACGGTCACGGTATTATTGTCTAGTATTAGGCAACTGATAAGCATTATTTGAGCCCTCGATTGTGTCAGATATGAGTTAATTAAACATGAAATTGTTGAATGATACATCTGTATTTATTATCAAGTGATATACATGAGCGAGGACCATCGAAATAATAAATTCAATGGAACCACACCCAATTGCCATTAGCGTAAATTTTTCATGAGCGCCCTGCGAAAGCTCAAAGGCGTCGTTAGCACATGTAAATACCCAGAAGATATCCAGAATTTATAATTTTATGGCTGATATGTCGACTCGACTTTATTATTAATGTTGAACAAGGAGCTTATAATATTTATGCATATATATTTTTTACGTATCGTGTTTTACGTTCATTTCCTATGGGGATTGTACATATTTTCGGGATGCAAAATTGTACGTTAAACAAGTGGCATTGTTTAAAACGTATAGCAGTTCGCTGTACCCCGATCATTGTAATGTGAATAGTTGTTGCCATGAAAATTTCGCTGAATTCGTTTATAAACTTTTGACGAGAATAATATGAATATTTTGTCTACCCATTTTCCAGTATGAATTACGTATTCAAATACGTGACGAAAAGTTTCGCGAAATTTTAAATTATTTTTTTTTGCCACACGAAAAAAATTGAATTATATCTTAAAGACCATTAACTATGATAAACTCGTCTTAAAAAAAATAAATATAATCTGGATTATTTTAAAATTAAATATCTCGACTCACTGTCAGAATATTTATTATGCAATTATGGATTTGTGTTTACTTAATTCAGCCGTTGAATTGTTAAATACCAATTTTGCTTATACATCAGCGGTTATATAATTATGTGGTTATAATTGACAGAATATTGGCATTTAATAATTAAACAATACATATAATTACTTTACAAATATTGGTTACATTTTGATTACAACACAATATATTTAAAATTATATTAATTTCATAATATACTATTGTAATATTATGACTAATTAACATTATTATTATATTGTATATTCGTGTGGGTTGACTAACCTTTACGTCCTACATTAATTTTATGCGAACCAATTTCATATTTAGAACCCAACTCGTATTCAACGTTGTTTACTATAATATAATATTTTAAAAATATTTAATAGACATATATATTTAATAAACGCAATTATATTATTTTTTATTATATTTTTCAATGAAAATATTTTTAATAATTACATATCAAAATTAGCTTCAAAGCTCAACCATCAAAATTAATATTTTTTATAATATAAAATTATTACGAAAATGATTTGCAGCCTGGTGGAAGTAAGCCAGGGGTTTCTTGGCTCTAATGACTTAACTTAGCTCTAATACTGTAACAGTTTTGCATTGTCATAGTAGATGAAAATGTTTTTCGCATAAATTCGTTGGCGTTAAAATTTTGATGGACTTTTCGTTCAGCTCTCGGTGCTTATTTTTTTATAGAGAGCCAAAAATGCGATCTTGACGAAGACGAGTGAAATGTAGCTTAAAAAATGACATTTAATGTTATGTCGATTACGTTTTTTATATTGAAATTACAATCCTCGTTTTTTAGCAAAAATAAATCTACGATACTCGCTTTAGATGTCATTATTACTCTGATTTACTGAGGAAAACAAAAGAGATGCATTTATCTTAACCTAGCCGTGCTGATGGGCTCTTAATATAAATTATACATATCACAAACTTTTTGTATTTGTCCGGTACGATGTGCCAAGTGCGAGTGAAACGTACTAGACAAGTACCACGAGTATATATATATCATGAATACCTATTTTATTCTTAGAATAATACATTTTTTTAAAAGTCAAAGACTTGAAATACTTGGGATCTATTTTAACACTTTATGAGCCGTTCACGCCAAAAGGCGTGATGTTGTAGCCAAGCGT